>PVJI01001958.1:0-88615 GCA_004026765.1 Micronycteris hirsuta | reverse complement strand
AAGAAGGATACGGATTAATACCTCACATATGGTTACGAGCAATTTAGAAAGCACGACAGGAGTGTCTAGTAAAACTGAAGATGTGTATGCCCTATAATCCAGGAACAAAATTCCTGGTATAAACCTACAAGTGTGCCCAAGAAGAAATATAGAAAAATATTCACTGTATGTTGTTCATAATACTGAATAATTAAATATAACTAAAATGTTCATCAACAGCAGAATGGAGGATAAATTCTAGTCAATCTGTTGAGTGGACTACTATTCAGCAGTTAAATGAATCAAGACCCAATGCATCTACAATCTAAATAAATTTCAGAAGCATGTTGAGTGGAAAAAAAAAGCTGCAGAAGGATACGTATTTATAGGATGCTCAGTCAATGAAGACTAATAGCGTGAAAATGTACTGTGCATTGTTTAATGGATACATATAAATAAATATAGTCAATGTATATAGTAAAATGTTTGCATGGAAATATATATATATATATATATATATATATATACACATATACATAAAATTTTGGATAGTGGTTTGCTTTAGGAAGGAAAGAACAGGAAGAGATTAGGGAGAGACACACAGATTACTGTTAACTGGAATTACAGCTTTATTTCTTAGAAGAGAGATGAAACCAAGAGAGATGTGGCAGAGCTGGGCGACAGGTACATGAGTGTCTACCATATCTTAGTGTGGTGATCGGTGGGGCCTGAAGCCAGACTGTCCAGGGCCAACCCGCTCCTTGCTCTCCCCTTTCACCAGTATGTGTCCTGAGGAAAAGGACTTGACCTTTCTGAGACTCGACTCCTCACCTATAAAATACGGCTAATAGCAGCACCCACATTGTGGGCGTTCTATGAGGGCTGAGTGAACTGGTGTTTGAAAGACACCAATGGAAGAACTATGTTTTGTTAAATAAAAACAATTTGTCTATTGTACAGCTCGAGTCACTAGAAAACAGGATGGTTGGGATAGGGTTGGAGAGGTACCCCGAGCGGGGGGTTGGGGGAGGTGAGGGAGGAAGCTAAGGCCCTGAGCAGCCTGCAGACCTCCTTTGATGCGAGGCAGCAAGATTGCATCGTGTGGCTCATACCCATGTGAGTAAATTAGGGTGGATACACATGACAAAAGAAGTATTTGTACTCAAAACATTCTTGGAAGAACTGAAATGTAATCTGTTGGTGAACACTGTATTGGGAAACAGGAGTGTCTGAGACATATTGCTGTTTAAAAACAGCAACCACAGTAACAAAAAAACAAAAACAAAATCCCCCATTCCTTTGCTTTATTCTTGTCTCAGTCTAAGATATTCCAGAGGCAAAACAGGCCCCTTTATAGAGTCTGACATCAGAGGTCATAACTAATACCAAGCTTAATGGATGGTTATGTCTTATTATGTCTGAGGTGGGTGAAGAAGGCATGAGTGGACCCCTGGCTTATCTATGCAATCAATATATTCATAAAACACAATTCTCCAAGTAGAAATAGACTTGGAAGATCATGAAAATGACCGGGCTGGTTATTTGCCTGTCTCAGTTCCAAGACCCTCCCTCTGCCTTTCTGTTCCCTGTTCTAGCTTCATGTTCAGTTCTGCCAATGAATGGAATTAGTGGGAAACTGGAAGTTGGGAGGAGGGGAGGGAGAAGGACGCCCCTTTCCAGCTTTGGCCCTGGTCAACTGGATGGCAGCATCAGCAACACCAAGCAGTTATGACTCAACCCTCAGTGGTCCCCAGCAGTCCTGGGGCCAGCCGGGCAGGGCCTCACCCCCGCATGGAGTTCCGCCATGCTGCAGTCTTCAGCCGTACAGCTGCATTCCCCGGTGTTTCCTAGTACCTCCTGGGCCACAGCTCCTTCGACATTCCAAGCACTCACAGGACCACAACCTTGTATTAGTCCGAGAAACCAGAAGGCTGTGTCCCACTTGGCCACCCAAGTACAAGGCCCAGGGCAGTGCTTTCTTAAGGTATGAGTGGCAGCTGGTCATGCTGTCTCCTTTTCGGTTTGGGTTATACTCCCTCAGGACCCACCTCCCAATTCCCAAATTCTTCCGCGTGGCCTTCTTCCTTTTTGCTCCCTGCTTTTGAAGACCAGAGCTGCTCTGTGGTGGCATGCCAAGTTCCTGTGGCTCACCCTTTTTATGCCTTCACCTTTCAAACATCTGTGCAGCCCAGTTTCCTGTATTAAATTTCTCTTGTTTGAGATAGCTGGCATAGTATTTTTTTTCCCCTCCTAATTGGACCCTGAATGATTTAGCAACCTTACCCAAAGTCATTTTTCAGGATGAGAAAACTGATCTTTGGAGAGTAGAAATAACTTACATTACAACAAGGTAGGACCATCTGGTCTAGACCCCAATTGACAGCCCTCTATCAATCAGAGATAGCACACTGGACTCATTGCCAGGAAATCATAGAACTGGAAGGGCCCTTGGAAATTCTATCATTTTAGTGCAGAAATTGGCAAAACTCTTCCAGACAAAACAGGCCTCAGGTGGGACTTGACTCTTAGGAGGGACTTGACCCTCAGGAGGGATTTGACTCTTGGGTCATAGTTTCCAACCCCTGGTCCAGAGGTTCTCAAATCCTGCCCTTTGTCAGAATCATCGGGAGAGCTTGCTGCAAACAGAGGTTTCTGGGTGCTACCCACCCGTAGAGATTCCGATTCAGCAAATCCGGGGTAGCGCTAGAGAATTTGCATGTCCAGCAAGTTCCCAGGTGACATTGGTGCTGATACAGGAGGTCTGTCCAGAAGGTATCCAGCCATATGGTATGAACAATAGATACATTTACTGAAGAAGACACAAGATACAAGAAACACTGCATATAGGACAATTGATGCCTCAGTCCCCTTCAAAGCAGGCACCTTGGGACCTCACACAGTTTTCCCAATCACCATCAGCTGCCTGGTCATATTTTCATGAATCTCACCAACCACCTGAAATCTCTTCCCTTTCAAAGGTGATTTTAGTTTTGGGAAAAGCCAGAAGTCGCATGGTGCCAGATCTGGGCTGTAGGGGAGCTGAGTCACCTGGGTGATTTGATGTTTTGCCCCAAAACCGTACACGAGACATGACAGACGAGCAGGCGTGTTGTCATGAAGAAGCTGCCAATCACCAGCTGCCCATAACCACGGCCTTCTGAGTCATCCAAATAGTTTCCACAGAGGACTGTTCAAGCTTAATGCAAAATTTGATTTAGATTTGTTTCTCTATTCACTCAGTCATTTCAAATGCGATGGCTACACAGTACACGTGCTCACTCAATGGACTAGCACAGTGAAATCGTCATTGTTCACACACATGCATTCTAATCCACCCTCCTTGGCTGCCAGGCTACATCCATGCTGCACAAACCGTTCTCATTATATTAACAATGGCTGGACTTTTTCTGGACAGACCTTGTACACTTGGGGAACCACTGCTGTGATGCAATTGCTTTATTTTATACACGAGGTGAAAAATGCCAGAGATGCTGACTCAATTTCCTACACGAGATCATACAGCCAGTAAGTGAGGGAATTGGGGCTTCAATCAAAAACTTATTCATTCTAAAATTATGTACACATTTCTGGTTATGTCCTGGGTGCTGTGCTCGTTTCTGGGCAGAAAAAAGATGAATGTGACATGGGTTAGCAGTCTAGTAGGAGAAAATTAGATAATAGAGGATACAGTGTGTATGACTCCTGAGAGTATAGGAAGCAATGAGACCCCAGAGAAGTACCCGAGTTCTTAAAGGAGACGACACCTGAGGCATCTTAAAGCATAAATAATAGTCAACCAGTCGAAATAAACAGGTGGGAAGAGGAAATTCCAAGCAGGGGGAACAGCTTGAGCAAGGTATGTGAGAGGCTGCATAGCATCATGCCTACCAGCAGGCATTCTGGCTGTCTCTTATCAAATGCAAGCCTGGATGAATTATTCAACCACCAAACCTCAGGTCGTCTTCCAAAAACAGGGACACAGAAAGAACCTCCTGCATAGGGCTGATGTGTGGATTATGTAAAGTAAGGAATTTAAAGTGCTTCGCCACAGTGCCTTAAACACAATTAGCCTTTCGTGAACTCGAGCAACTGTTATTATCATAGTACAGTTGTGTGTCAGAGCATAATACATGAATAGACAAGAACACACCTGGAATATGGGGTGTGGGTGAAGGTCCTGAGACAGGCAAGGCCAGACAGTGAAGGACTGTCTGCAACGGCCTCTTTTTGCACGAAGGCCATGGGCAGCTGGTGGAGAAGGTGGCATGCTAGCATCTGCTCTATAACAGGAAGGAGAAATGATATAGATGAGCGGCATGGCAAACCAAGAAGGAGGAGCGATTTTGAAAACATGATGATGTCAGAATAAGTAGGGTATCTAAGTGGAACTGTCTAGAATCCAAGAAAGTCTCGGCTATGAAAACTGGAGATCTCCCAGTTGGAGATCTCCCAGTTGAATCCATAGAAGTGAATCATATGACCCAGTAATATTGCAGAGAGAGAAGAGGGTGCACACCAATGCTCACATAGTCAGCTCTGGGAAGTGGGAGAGAAGACTCGTAAGATATTATCCCAGCAGTTAAGAGAGAAGAATTTCAAGAAGGAGATGCAGTTAACAATGTAGACACCCCAGAGACCAAGCAAGATAGGGATGGTTGAGTGACGCCTGGATTTAGAACCAGGAGATACAATTTTAAAATCAGCTTTATTTATTCTAAATGGACTGCATCAGACATTCCATAAAGCACAATTGATTTGTATATAGGAAGGCAAAAATAATAGGCAGTAATTAGTCAAAGAGCCAATACATTTTTCTCAAAACAAGCAAACAGAAAAATCTCCTGAAAACCTATAGAATAATGATGTCAATATGTTACTCTCACTATACCCAGGGACCTGGTCACAGGTGACACTAGTCCAGACTTAACCCCCCCGCCCCCCAGACACCCCTCCATGAAGGCTGTCTTAGCCACGCAGACTTTCTGTATTTTGCCCATAGATACCATGACTTTTCAAGTCTCTATGCCTTTGGTCATTTTGTTCCCTCAGTCTGGAACTCCTGTATCTTTCCCCCAAATGATGAAAGATGAACATACATTAAGCTTGATTTCTATGCTATGCTAGACCTTCTCCTCTTGCCCACCGACCATTATCCTTGGCCCCAACACCATTTCTTTTCTTCACAGCACTTTTTCACAAGCTATACTATTTGTTTCTTTACCTCCTCATCTCTTCCCTGGAATGTACGCTCCACAAGGCGAAGGAGCACACCTGTCTAGGTCTTTATTCTATCCAGGTGCACCTGTGGCATCCAGGTGCCTAGAATACAGAAAGCACTCACACTCAATAAAGAGTTATTGAGTGGCTATAGGAGAAAATGTATCATGCTTAAAAAGCATTTTAAATAATTTAGACAATAAGAAAACTCATGAAGACGTGACATATTATACTGGAAAGTTAAAGGCAATAAACAAAACCAAAGTCTGGGGAGAGCAACTTGGAAGAGGGAAAGTTTATCGAGAGGAGAGAAGTCACTAGGTACCTACCTACTAGACACATTCCTCATCAGTAACGTTATCCTCACACAAACATTAGGAAGCAGGTGTTATTATTCCCGGCTCATGAACGAGCCTGCAAGAAGCTTGGAGAGGCTACTAATTTGTTGCCCAAATCACACAGCTAATAAAGTGGGGGCGCTGCAGTGAGTCTGATTCTGCGGCCCCGTGGCTCTGTACGATGGCATGCTGCTCGCATGCATTAGTATGCACAAGTGTAGGGCAAATTAAAAATTAAACCAGATGTGAATAGAGACTCAGTGTCCATTAATTGATCTAGTAAAGGGCAACAAAACTACCGATGCAAGAGCAGGTAAACTTGTAATTAAAAGGAGGGATCATAATTAATCATTGTGCAGAGAGAACGGTGCAGTGAGAACAATCCTGAGCAAGGTTTAATAAGTTAGACTTTGATCTCGACTCTGCCAAATGACAGCTGAGTTACCTTGTTCAAGTCACGCAGTCACTTGGAGCCTTTGGGCCCTCACAAGGGGAAGAAATCAGATCTGTCCTGCCTGCCTACTTACCTTGAAGAACAAGTAATTCAACGTATTTTGTGAGCCTTCTGAAAACTGAAAGAAGCTCATGTACTGCGGGATAAGGAATTTGAGTCTCCTGACTTCTCCCCTGCCCTACACTCTTTGAAACATTTCTCTCACAAAGTTTTTGCTTATCCTTTTCTTTTTGTCTTAACCATACTAACGTGATTACAACGAAGTCCATGGTGTTCTTTGGAGCCCTATTTAGAATTAAGTTTAAAGAGATGATCTCTTTGAAGAAACATTCCAAACATTATAGTAGAAACTTTGCCCAGGATGGGGGGAGGTGGTTGGTGAGGGCAGGGGCCTGTTGAGCCACAAACAAACTATGTGACCATGTGCCAATAATTTTCTATCTCTCAGTCTCGCTTTCTTTACCTGTGAAATGAGTTAAATTAAATGATTTCTAAAATTGCTCCCAACTCTCGCATTTTATGATTACTCTTCTGTAATCAATTTGATGTGTGAAATGTGGTTTAATCATTCCCCCTTTTTTCCAACTTGGTTCTTAAGAGTCTGGATAAATCTTTATTTTCTTGCCCCTGAAATGATTCTGAGAACGAACATACTTATTAGATCACTTTCCCTGTCTGTAAGTATCCTTATTACAGAATTAAAACGCAGGATGAGAGACTTTCTCCTCTAAATATTAGATTGACTCTACATCCCCACTGTCGATAGGGATTTTAAAAATACTTCTCAGAGGAGAAGTGATCATCTTAAACAGCAGGCACTTGCTTTAATTCAGAGAATAAAAGCTACAGTGTGTGGTTTTTAAATCGGAAACCGGCACAAACCTTCACCCAAAGCTCAGCCAGATGGGTGAACCATGGCTTTCTGGGATCACCTCTGCTAGCCATACATCAGTGGTGTGGGAAGTAAACATACTTTACATGGCCTGTGGTTTCAGACAGACCTAGAAATTAATCTCTCCACATCTGAAAAAAGTTAATACCAGCTTACACTGCATTAATAGAAGGCTAGTTCCCTTGCCATGGGAAACAATGGACCCATTCGCTCTACATTTAAATTAGAGTGTTTATTTCTGACAATCAGATGTTAAGTGTAAAAGTAACACATTAGAGTTTATCCAAAGAATAATGACTAGTATGGTGAGAGGGTCTGAAAGCCATGCTCTATTAAAAAAAAAAAAAAAAAAAAAAACCAAACTGGAGAATTTTAATCCAGATAAAAAAGACTTACAGGGGACCTCATAATAGTTGTCAATTACTTAACACAATATATTCTATGCTATTCAGGGCGACAGAGCAAATAAATAGGAGGGAGATAAGGAAAGAGATCTTTGGCTGAATGGTACAGAGGAGGTTCTAAATAATCAGGTGCTCCTGTATCAGAACAGGTCCTCCCCGAGGTGGCACTGAATAGACACAGAACACGTGTGAGCAGAGTGTGGATGGTTGCCTATCAGCGAAAACAAAGTTAGGAAATAACAAAGATTCCTTATAGCATTAAGATTCAAACCCTCCCCGCTTTTTGAGTTATTCTCGGGTGACCTTCAAAATCAATAGCTTAGAAAAACAACCGGCTCTGCTGCAGAGAAGGTATAGCTTTCATTGCTCATTTATAACCAGGGAACTCTAATTCCGAGTCAATGTCAGTTACCTGGGCTATTTATGCCAGTAAGGTAAACCTAGAGGGAGACTTGTAGCATTAAATGCTTATATTAAAAGAGAACACAAGCAAGGTTTCTAGTTTCCACTTTAAAATAAAGAGTAGAAAGAGGAGAGCATATTAAACCCAAAGTAAAGAGAATGAAGGATATAGAAAATGTTGGGGAAGAAATCAATGAATTAGAAAATTAAAATTAAGAAAATGAAATGAAAAGGCTGACAATACAAAATGATAAATACGAAAACAAAATAAAAAGTGTTGAGGAGGATGTGGTACTCCCATCCGCCGAAGGTGGGAAGGTAAATGGGTACAGCCATTTTAGAAAACAGTTTAGCAGCCTCTTGTAAAATAAAATGCTG
Source organism: Micronycteris hirsuta (assembly GCA_004026765.1). Classification (NCBI taxonomy): domain Eukaryota; kingdom Metazoa; phylum Chordata; class Mammalia; order Chiroptera; family Phyllostomidae; genus Micronycteris; species Micronycteris hirsuta. Next base: position 80,551 of record PVJI01001958.1, on the reverse strand, counting down.
TTACCACATGACTCAGTAATCCCTCTTCTATCAAGGTAAGTAAAAACATACGTTCACACATTAACTCGTACGTAAACGTTTATAGCAGCCTTCTTCCAAATAGCCAAGACCTGGAAACAGTTCAAAGGTCCCTCAGTTGTGAATGTGGTGTATGTGCAGAACGAATCACTACTCAGCAATATAAATGAATGAACTACTGATACAGTCAGCAACATGGGTGAGCCTTAACAAATCATGCTAAGGGAAAGAAACCTGCACAAAGGACAATACACATATAGTCTACGGTTCCATTGATAGGAACCTTTAGAAAATGTAAAATTATATTCCTAGAAAGCATGCTGACCAGTATTTGCCAGGGACCAAGGGGTCTGAGGAATTGGTCAGCCAACTAACTACAAAGGGGCACAAGAGAATTTCTTCAGATGATAAAAATGTTATTTATCATGATTGTGGTGTTAGTTACAGGACTGTATAATCAGTCAAAACTCATGGAATTATAAATTTAAAATTAGAGAATTTTACTATAAATGATAACTCAATAAAACAGATTTTGAAAAGACTGATGTTTTCACAATTCCTAAATTTCATATAGGATCTATAAAAACTCTCAGCACCACTTCCCTTTCCCACAATTTTTTTTTATTTTTTTAGAAAAGAAACTGTTTTCCCTGGCTGGTGTGCCTCAGTGGATGGAGTGCTGGCCTGCAAAACAAGAGTCGTTGGTTTGATTCCCAATCAGGGCACATGCCTGGGTTGTGGGCCAGGTGCCCAGTAGGGGGCTCATCAGAGGCAACCACACACTGATGTTTCTCACCCTCTCTTTCTCCCTCCCTCCTCCTCTAAAAACAAATAAATAAAATCTTAAAAAAAGAAACTGTTCTTAATAAAGTTTTAACATAAATGTAATATCTGTTAACTATTAAAAAATTAGAAAATGCAGAAATGTACAAGAAAGAAAACAACCTTATGAACCAGAGACAGTTTTTTTTATTTTGCTGGGTTTTTTTCTCCAGAGTTTTTAAAAATATTCTTATGAGAGAATACAAAAAAATTGAATCTTACTATATATTTGATTTAACATCTTGCTTTTATCACCAAAAGTATAAAGTTTAAACAGTACATGGTGTTTCCTTTCCTGGTCCAAAACCCCAAAATACCTAGTTCATAAGAATTATCAAATACCTTGCTTTCTCCAACTTAAAAATAAATGCCACTTCAAATGTTTTATGGTGAAAAATACTATATGAGTAAAACAAAATCCTGAAAAAGTTCCATTTGTTCTTATTCAAATGAAAATAAAGTTTTCAGAACTTGATTCCCATTTATAAACTAATATACCTCTCCGCCCCCCAAACAAGACCCATATGTTTTTTTTTAACTTTTATTTCTTTTCCTGAAGCATTTGATAGGCACTCCGCTGAAAGCCAAACTGGTGGGAAAAAAAATGTCCGATGTTCATCCTATCTGCAATGGCTTACCTGGGGAGCCAGTCACTTAGCATTCCTCATGTCTCTACGTGTTTGGACAACGGATGTCATGAATCACTCCATGATGTGAATGCATCTGGGAAGCAGAATCATTCCACTGGAAAGCAAGACAAGGGGCAGTGCTCGGCAAGCACTAAGCAGGCGGCAAAAAGCAGCTGAGAGCGCAAGCTTACCTCTGTTTACACAGTACAAACATACTTTAGGCACCAACTGTTAGCCAAGCACAGTGCCGGCGTTATAAGAGGATATAAACATACAGACAACTCGCCCTCTAGGGCCACACACACAAATTCCTTGACTACTTTCAATGCGATGACTATTGTAAAGAGCACAAAGAAAGTTTAAGAGTTCGGAAGAGAATTGAATCAATTCCAGCTGCAAACCAAGGAGGTCTCTAATGCTGGGTTATGAGAGGTGGGTCAGACTCCAACAGGCAGGATAGGAGACTTTGGAGGCCAGGGCAGTGTCGGAGGAGATTCTAAACGTGCTGAGGCGTGGCGAAGCTGCTGAGCGGAGAGCTCCGAGGACATGCCCAGGGAGCGCTCCTCCGTCCAGGCTGACAGCAGTCGCTACATGCCGGGAATTGTGACTGATGAGCTTGGAAGTTGAGGCCAAATTACAGGTGGTTTTGGATACCAGGAGAGGAGCGTAGACATTATTCTGTAAGGAATATGAGGTCATGAAGGTTTCTGATTTAATAGATACAGGATGTGGCTGTGTTTTGATTAGTCTGGTTGCAGTGGCAAAAATGATTGGAATAGGGGGACAATAGCAACCGTTTGGGAGTTTATCATAGTATTCTGAAAGTATGAAATTCAAATGGCAGTAGAAGGAATATAATGAAAGGACACGTAAGAATTATTCTGGAGTTCAAAGCTATGGGTTTTGGCAATAGGCTGATTTTAAGAAGCAAGAGTGGAAAGAACCGAGGTCTACAAAACCAACAGGGCAGCTCTATTTCCATTCCCACTTCCCATGTCCACTTAGGAATGTGTCTCCCTAGACCCACGTGAGACCACAGGATGATAAGGACTCCTGAGGCAGAAACAAGAGCCAGACTGCCTGGATTACAGCCCTGGCTCTGACCTTTACTAGTGATGTGACCTTGAGTAAAATGCTAACCTTTCACATGCCTCCATTTCTTTATATAACCTCTTCATGGGATGGTGGTGAGGAAAAAATGAATTTACATTTGCCAAATGCTTGCAAAGCATGCCTGGAACAAAGTAAGTGTGGTGTAAGTGTTTGTGAACGCCCACACATGCCCACGTAGTCCTACAGTGACGTGAGTTGTGTAGTAGGTTAGACTCCTTCCAGCTCCGCCCACCTCCTAAAATGCTGGCTTTTCTTGGTTTCTAACCTTCAGTTTGTGAGCTTTATTTTCTCTTGAGGCAATCTCACTCACTTGGTGAGGCTTCTTTTTTTTTTTTTTCCAGAAAGTATTTAATGACTTTTAACAGAGATATGTAAAGAGGGGAATAGCAATTGAAGTTCAAAGATGTCCGTGTTAAAATGCTAGTTTTGCCCATTTCTAGGGGGAGGTGATGGGAAAGACGGTCAGTCACCTGGAAGCTCAATTTCTAGACCTAGAACAAGGTGTTAACAATGATTTCTTGACAAGGTTGTCTTCAGAGTTAAAAATAAATATACAAAATGCCAGTGGTGCTTAAAACTGGTGACGACTATTTGGGAGCCATCCTTCTGACATACGCAATATTTATTAAACCACATACTCAATTTAAGTGAATGATTAAAGTTTTCAGTATTTTTTTGACTGAGAGAAAATGTAGAATATTGATAACAAACATATTAAGAATGAAAATTTTGGTAATGGATTATAATTAAATCAACCTGAATGATCTTTAAATTTTGAAAATAATTTTTAATTTTCCAATTATAGTTGACACTCAATATTATATTAGTTTCAGGTGTACAATATATGAGGGGGGACCCCCCAAAACAGAATTTATTTATACAAATTTGTGTATTTATTTTTGCATGTTTAAATTTCAGTCACCTTCAAAGTACTCTCCATTTGATGCAATACACCTACTGAGAATTTTTCCCATTGCTCAAAACAGTTTTTGAACTTGTCTGTTTTGATGCCTTTAAGTGCTTCTGCCTTTTTGCCTTGCCTCACCTCTCCTACACTGGCATAGCAGTTCCCTATGGGGACTTTTTTCATCTGGGGAAACAAAAAAAGTCACTTAGGGTGAGATCAGGTGACTAGGGAGGGTGGGGCATGGGGGTCATGCTGTTTTTGGTCAAAACCTGCTGAACACTCAGTGCGGTGTGGGCAGGTGCACTAGTAATTTGCCCACCATAAAATGGGCAAATGCAGTGAGTCTTAAAAAAAAAATTCACTGGAGCCGAACTCAGCCTCTCACAACACCACCAGCTGGTACACTGATACAGATGGGTTCCTAGAACACTCACCTAGTGCGGGAAGCCTGTACTACAAGGCCCCTGCCCTCCAAGAGATAATTCTGTGTTTTGGGGCCCCCCTTGTAGTGACTAGACATTTATGCACTTATGAAGTAATCACCCCAATAAGTCTAGAATCACTCAGTGGCTTTAAATGCCATTCGTATGTTAGCAGGAGGCCAGTGTGCATATCCTAGACCTTTCTTGCCACCACATTGCCTCCTCTTGAATGTTTCATAGCGTGTCAAAATTAACATGGCAAAGACAGAATATTGGATTCTGCCCACTCCAAACCCACATCTGCCACAGTTCACGAATTCAGATGATGGCACCATCACTCACTGAGTTACTCAAACCCCAAATTTAAGATTCATTCTTCATTACTCTCTTTTCCACTCAATACATGCATCCGCATGTCCTGCCCACGCCACCTCCAAAACACTCCCAGGATGAGCACACTCTGAGCTGGTGAGGCCTTTAAACTAAGAAGGGGAAAAAAAACTAGTTTGCTGGAAAAAGGGGACTTATTCAGGTTTTGGTTCATTACTATTCAGGGCATGCCTATCTACTCTCTCTTGCACCCATACTTCCCCGATAGGATTACAGAAAAGACATCAGAAAAGAAATAAGTATATAACAACTTTGAACAATATGAACAAGTACCATTTGCAGGGCCAGGAAATTTTGAGGAGTTTTCAGAAGATATCAAGCAGACAGGATCAGGTTTAACGAGAAAAATGAATAACTAACTAGGGGAAAGAAGAAGCTCCTTGCAGTGGTAACAGTCTTCCTCCCTAACTTTTCACTGGTTCCCTAGAGAAAGGCCAAACCTGCAGGCAAAACTATAAGGAACAGGAGCAAGTCAAACACAGGGTGATGATCAGAGTGTAGCCTACTGAAGTGTTGACCTGCTTTCCTCCTCCTCCCTTGCATATTTATGCTAAGACTGGGTGTGGCATCTGCTCCCATGCCGAAGCCATGCAGAAACCCTCCAGTGATGCAGAAAACAATTATGTCCGGATGTGAGTGTGGGGTGTGCCTCCTAGTATGTGTCTGCGCCCACAGAGGGCTGCCCAAATGTAAAGTGACTTCAGAATCACACGGGCGCCACAGAGATGAAAAATAAAACGGGCAATTCTGCAGAGGAGGGGAACACAACCACACATACCACTCCCTAAAAATAAAGACTTCCTTACTCTGGAGACAGACCCACCAGCTTGCCTTTCTAGCTCCTACTCATATACCTTGAAGAGAAGACGGCCTACCACACACTGAGTCTTTGTTTAAAACATAAACAGACAGCCACAGATAACCAGACATGGGAGGCAAATCAACAGCATAAAAGAGAAGAAACACGATTAACAGAGAGAGAATATAGGAGACAAAGAAAATGTTTTAAAAATCCAACTAGTGCCCTTGTAGGGATTTGGGAAGATCATATATCTATAACAAGAAAATACTCATAAAAAAGGTAAATCAAGAAACAGAAATAGTTTTTAGAAATTAAAATATGATTGTCACCTTTAAATGGTGAACGAAAGTCCTGTACAATAGAGCAGACACTGCTGAAGGCCAAGGTAGAAACACTGAAGATAAGCGAAAGAAATCTCCTGGAACTTAATATAGAAAGAGATAGAAATTATGAGAACAAGGGAAGATATGGGAATTGTAGATGGAAAGACCTGCGTGTTCCAAAACCTGTCCACAACGTGAGAGTCATACAAACAGATAACAGACGATAAGTAATAGAAGAAAATGTCCCTAGAGTAAGAAGTGACTCGAATGTTAGTTCATTTAATCTACCTGTAATACTCAGTGAGCTCTTGCTCTTTGTCAGGCACTGTTCTTAGCATTTGTAAGTCAGTGAACCAAACAGAAAAAAAAGTCTCTGCCCTATTACAACCTGCATTTCAGCATGCTGGGCACAAATCAAAAAACAGACATACACATGCAGATACATTTCATGACATTTCTGAACTTCAAGGGTAAAAATAATGTCCTAAAAACTAGTAGAGCTCTGGCTGGTGTGCCTCAGTGGATAGAGCGCTGGCCTGTAAACTGAAGGTCACTGGTTCGATTCCCAGTCAGGGCACATGCCCGGGTTGCGGGCCAGGTCCCCAGTTGGGGACGTGCGAGAGGTAACCAATCAATGTTTCTCTCCCTCTTGCTCCCTCCCTCTCCCTCTCTCTAAAAATAAAGAAACAAAATCTAAAAAAAAAAAAAAAAGTAGCTAGTAGAAGCTTAGGCTGGGACACTTATCTACAAAGGCATTGGAATCTCATCTGGGACACTGGCTGGAGGCTGACAGTAGAATAATAATATCTAGAAAGAGCTGAAGGAAGGTAATTTTGAAGCCAGAATTCACCAAACTGTCATTTAAGTGAAAGGGCAAAAAAAAAAAAAATCTCTTATTGGACATTTAAGGTGAGGACCCAGAAAATTAATCACCCATACACCTCTCTATAAAAAACAAAAAAGCAAAACTTAAATACGGAGTTCAGAAAATCATAGAGTGACTTCGAGAGTACACCACAATAGGTGAGAAAGGGTAGAAATAATGCAGGAGGTGTGTGATAGCTGAGCAACACGCTTAGAAAGTCATCAATCGACATCGGAACAGAAGGTTAGAGGGCTCCGAGAACGATGTCTTCAAGGAAAAGCAGCTGCCAGAACCCAAAAGCATAATTAAAAATCAGGAAGTATAAACATATTGTGATGCTGATGTATTATAGAATGACATGGTATATAATGTGAAATAATATTATGATACATTACTTATATCTTCATACTGATGAGATGGCAGTATAATTTTTTTCTGATTAACCTGGTTAATATTTTCACAGGAAAAATAAATGTAAGAAAGGTGTTGTCTAATTGTAAACCATTCTAAAATGAGGCATGATTCTGGGCAACTTTAGGGTGTTAGAAAAATCATCTGGAGAGAAAAAAAACAGTAAAATCTCCAGAAGTAAGGCAGTTAGTTAGCCTAAAATAAAATATATAGGGCCCAGCACAAAGAATGCCCCTTTTTATTACAAAATCTTTTATTACAAAATCATAAACATGTAATTCTGTAACATAACAATATCACACTCAAGCACACTATATGGCATTTTAGATGAAATATTGAAATTAAAACTATAAATTATTACACCCATACTATTACCCTACCAAGCACACTCAAGCAGGCCTTACTTCTGCCAGACCCTGTAACAGGGCTTATAATTGGTATTAGCTGCAACTGTGAATCTCCAGCACACTAAAAATGCGAAGGTAGAGCTGTTCCAAAGCTTGGAAAATGAGGACATAGAGATTAGAGCTAGAGATTTTGGAGCGGTTTGCTTAATCAGATGGCCGCCAAGGTTGTGCGAGGAGCTGACCAGGCAAAGGAACAGGCTCTGGGACACCCTCCATGGCATGATACAAGGAAGAGCAGGCACAGAAGGCTGCAAAGGAGCCCTCATGTCTAGAAATGGTTGATCTAGAAATGTGCACTCTTTCCAGAAAGGAAAAGGGAATGCCTCAAAGAAGGCTCATTGGCAATCGGAGCCTGGGCTGAAAAGGAGCCAGTGGAGCAGCCTGCGGCAGGAACTGGTGACCCAATTCTGTTCCATGAGGGGAGCGGGCATGCCGAAGGGGTGATTTGGAGTTGAAATGCATGCATCATCACCGCTGTCATGAGGTCCAGTCATAAGGAGGCATGGAGTAAGTCTGGGGGGAAAGGAGGTGCCCCCTTGCAGTTTATCCTCACGCTGGGACCATGCAACCCAGTCTAGGGTGGGAGGAGGGGGACTGGCTCCCTCCTGTTGCTGAATCTTCAAAGTTAAAAGCATTTCACGCTGTATATTTGCTGCACAAAGCTTTTGCTATGTAGCCTGGCTTTTCCTGCATGTTACAGAACATTCGTTACATTCAGTATCAAAGTCCACAGGCCCCTCCCTGTCGTCCTTCTGCAGGTATAAGAAGCAGGATTCCTGGTTGGAGGTTATAGTCTCGCTGCCTTTGATTATGTTCCACCTGACAAAACCCATCTAACCTGAGTGCAAAGGATCCTGCTGGCTATTCTGTAAACATCCCATTATCACACAACAACCCAATGAGCTGTATTTACCCTTACAAGGTACCTTGCAACCACTCGCCAAGCTGCTTTTCAATACAGCTCTACCAGCTGCCTGTGAAAGTAACCAAGGCATGTCTTTCAAACGGGAGGCTTCGCCAGGAGGAGGGAAGAATGGATTTGCAGCTAGCTGGGAAGACAGGAGATAATGAGGCCAGTGCCCCCAATGTTAACCCTGTTAGCATCACTCAGAGAAACCACATGCCTCATTGCCAGAAGACAGCTATGAACCCTGCCTTCAGGTCCCCCACTTCCTGAGTGGGTTTTCAGTGATTGCAAAGTTAACTAACCCGAAGGTAGTATACAGCGGCACACCTATTAAAGTATTTGGCTCAGAAGCAGAATCGTTTCTTAATGCTCCCTCTCTCTAAAAAAAAAAGTTATTGTCAATAATAATCACACAACATTCAATAACAGCCCTTTTTTCTTTAGTTTTGAAATAAACAACAATTTAAAAAATTTCAATGATAAAGGCATTTTTCAGATTCAATAAGCTATTTCATGTATGAGCTGAAAATTGGCCTTCCTAAGCAAAAATATTATGCCTGGCCGTTTTCATTCTGTTTCAGTGCTTTACATTTTAAGCACAAATAAAAAAAAAACTCTAAATAGTCACACTTAATGACATAAATGATGTAATTCAAGTTTTGCTTTTTGTGTTTACAATCGCAGTGCTAGCCTTATTTATTCTGAATCCACTGTTTAAATGAGGAATATGTAGTACTGTGGGGACTGACAGGCTCCCCTGCAGTGAACTCCACCAATCCTGAACCCTTAGGAATGGGCTCTGGGAACAGACACGTGTATGAGGAGCCACATAAATAACTGAGAATGCCTCCAACGAACCTGCTTGTAGCATACAATACTTATTAAAGGATAAGTAACAAAAATGTGCTCATTTAAAGATCACACACATATTAAAACACAATAGCGACCATAGGAACTATTCAGAGCTCAGACTAATAAAATATTTTTTCAGGGAGCAGCTTGTCACTGGCATGTTTTAGAATTCCTAGCACGTGGGAATAATGAAAAGCAGATGAAACATTTGGTGGGTCTCATTATTGTGATTAAACTCTCTACAGACGTGCTCCTTACTGCTGGCTCCCAGCGTGGACCACAGCCAGTGAGCCTCCCTTGGTACATCTGCGACTGGATCGGTCCAGAGAAGCTCCAGAAGTGCCGCCCAAGAGACTGACTGGCACAAGCCATCTGTGTTGACTGGACCAGGGACTGGCGCGTGGTACCAGGAAAGCCACGTATTGCAGAGAAGGCGTGGTGCAAGCCCAGCAATAGGAGTGCTCCGTAGTGGCAACCAGACTCACACAAACCCTCTTGGTCGTGAAGCCTAGATGACGTTTTACGAGTACTTGTGCTCAAGTTGTATCTTTGTGCATCATGTGCTGTCGTTAGCATATTTTTCAGGGTTTATAGGGCCTCCTTGGGTTAGAAGGACGTATTAGGAACTCAGAGTAGCGGTATAACTGAGCTAGTCTTTGCAACCTTAGATAGCCCAATGCAAAATTAGGACAGAATAGCAATACTTTTGTGTAATTTCAGAGTCTACAAGGCACATCGAGGTCTAGCGTATAGTTTCATTTTCACAAAATATTTCAGACATAGGTTGTACTGCCCTTATTTTACGAGTGAGTAAACCGAGGCACTGAGAAGGTAGGTCATTTGCGAGCAACATATCGAGGGTGCATGACAGGGTGGGACACAAAAGCCTATCTCCTGAGTCCAGCGCACCCCCCGCCCCATGGCTCTCGAGCATGATAACAGCAGGCACTGTCCTAGATGAGATGACGGTAGGAGTGCCTACTGCTTACAGGAAGTGTGCAGTCTGTTATTTGCTAGTAGGTCAGATTCCATTATGTTTAATGCATCAGGTATGTCCTCTTCTATCTTGCCCACCCGGCATAGACTTACATATCTTTTAAGAGCGATCTAAAGAGAAGTTTTCATCTGTGAAGCCTTCTCTGAACCCCAAGGTGGAGTTAGTTGCCTTCTCCAGTCTCCCCACTGCTGTCTCACATCCCTGACCAGGATAAACTGTAATCCCTGATGTGCACGTCTGTCTCTAAACTTGTCTATGTGCTCCTCAAGATCAAGAGCATTAGTTTACTCCTATTTGGATCCCCCAGTGTCTAGCAGGATATCTGGCAAGTATCAGGCTCAGAGAAAATGTTAATCTCTACACATTCTAATTTCTGGGAAGTAACAGAAGTCAGATATTTATAATTGAGGGTGGTGAGTCGGTGTAACCTCACCCTCCTGAGCTGAGAAGAGTATCTCCATTAAGTTCTATTTGCTTTCCCTCAGAGATGAGAAATCCGAAATCTAGAGAGACACACTTACACCACTGACTCCATTTCCACACACTGACATTTAGAACATAATAAAGTTATCCTGTGAATAAATCAATATTCTATTTCTTAATGCTGCTAAATATATCCCCCAAACCAATTTTATATTGCATTAGCAAACTTTCAGAGAATATTGGAGCCAGAATGGGTCTTTGAAAACCATGTTGCTCAACCTCTTGATTTTATAACTGAAGAAATCAAGACACTGAGACACTGCATTGCCTAAGAGTTCATGGAATAACCAACTGGTGAGCACTTGCCAGTATTCCTTGCTGCTTCCGTGACCCAAAGGAGGAAGAATACTAGTCGTGACAAAAGCGAAGTCTGAGGACAGGACTGGTGTGCTCACCCACCAACTCCCTGCTCAAGGAAGTTCAACAGTAAAACAAGAACCGACACAGTAAGAACTGACTGCCTCCAAGAGCAGACAGTTATTCTCTTGACCAAACGATAGGCCACGGGGCTCTGTGAAATCCAAGTTTTAGCCCTTTCAGAAACTACAATGAAATGCTCTGATGGATCTCACCACCACACTGCCTCTGTCACTCTGCACCCTGGCCACGGTGAATCTGGTTCATTTCGTTTGCCCGCCATGCCCACGCATGCCTCTGAGCCTTCACTCAGGCTCACGCCTCTGCCTGGAACAGTCCCCTAAGTCCATTCTTCCTTGGTTCTGTCCTTGTTAACTCCCAGTCGCAGCTTCTGTGGGAAGGTCTCCCCTGATCTCTGAACTATTATTCTCACGGGACTCCTCAGAACCTTTTATAGGACATACTGCAGTTTGTAGTGCTATGGTTATTTTGGTGATGATGATGTTGATGATGATGGTGATGGCAATGATGGATTTATACCTGGCTTCAAGGGGCAATGATTCTTCTGTTCTGATCTAAGTTGGTTTAGCAAAGAATGAGTCCCTACTATCGGCAACATTTGTACTATGACCTGAAGGGGCAGGGAGTAGAAGGAGAAAAGTCTCTGTCCCCAGATGCTGGACCCTCCCCAGAGTTCCCACAGCGCCTACCTTAGCTCACATCTCCTTCACCCCTCATCCTGAATTCTTCACTACCTGCAATCTCTCCCCTGATGCCCAACATCTTTATGGTAAACCCAAACTCACAGCAGGTATGGCCTTCCATGACGGAGTCCTGGAGGCCCTGGAGCCCTGGCTTCAGTCCTAAGTCCCTTGATCTCATCTTATGCTAGCGAGTCTCTCCCTTCCCAAACTCCTGGCCTTTGCCCATCTTGCTCCCCTCTCTGAAATACCTTCTTCCCCCATACATGTTACCTTTCGGGACTCAGGTTAGGCATTGACTTTGTTGGGAAGCCCTCTGACACTGGGGAGCCCCAAACACCCTTTGGGGCAGTCTGGGAAACACTGTGAGGTGATAGGCATTTACCCATTTCACGCTCACTGTCCTCAGCTCCTGGAGGCCACAGAGGAACTTCCTCGTGTCTTTACCCACTAAAGGCCAAGTCTGGCCATGCTGAAAGCAGGCATCCAAAGGGAGTTTGCTGGATGAGAGGGCTGAAGAGTTCAGGTTCAGCGACCTGGAGCGATCTTCTGGAGGAGGAGGAATGGAAGAAAGGTTCCTGCTCTAGCATTTCATAAAGTTGGAAAAATATGTATATGCCGAGTGTCATGATTTAAAGCTTTAAAATGGAAACAAGCCCCAGATTCTGATGTCTTAGTGTGAAAAGGGAGAAGGCAACTCCCCATCCAAATATTGCCATGTGAAGCAGGTGCTGGGGGGGGGGTGGGAGAGATCTTATTATTTAGTGACTGTCTTTCCCACAAGACTGTAAGCTCCAAGAAGTTCAAGGTCATGTCTTTTCAAAATCCCAGCTCCTAAAATAGCGCCTCCTCTGAAGAGAATGTCCAATTTCCCTACTATTTTGGATAGATGAAATGTGAATAGACAGTATTTGGCACAAATTTTTCTGAAATGTGTGAAATGTGTGTATATATTTATGCTAAATTATAAATGTGTTATGTACATGTGCGAGAGAGACATATACTTTAAATGCTACTAAATAAACCCCACAATTAACCCATTTTTCCTGTTTTCACAGTCTTAGTATAGGTGCTTACCATCTGTTACCTGGATGATAAAAAAAAGAAAAAAAGGAAAAAAACACCCTTCATGGATCCTTCTGCCTGTGATATCCTCACTGAAATAGAGTATATCCCCTTTAAATTACACATTGGACTATGACTCTCTAGAGCTTAGAAATGTCTTCCAATTTCCCCAATGTTAAAGGGATTGTGTCTAAGGCCTTGACATTGGAACCCCAAGAGTCTCACGGCCTGGCCCCTAAGGAACTTGCTGGCCTTCTCCCTCATCAGGCTGCGCTGTGTTCCCTGCCCTTCAGACGCTCGGAAACACCCCCAGCCCCTGAGCCCACGCAGCATTTTCAACCTTCTTTGCCAGCGCTGTAATTTACTCGGATATTCCTCACCCTCTCCCGCTTCTCCACTTGGAGTCATCCTAAACATTGGCAAGACCCAGTTCCAACTTCCTTCCTTCCTTCCGCGCCTCATACTGAGAAACCTGAACCTGGAAGAATGCCGTGGGCTGCAAGTGACAGAAAGCCTGATTCGAAGTGGCTCCTACAATAAGAGGTTTGTTTTCTTGCTTAAGAAAATCAATGCAGAGGTGATTCCATACTTAATTCAATGCTCAATGGGCCATAAAAGACGTGGATTCCTTCCAACTTTCTGTTCTACCATCTTCAGTGTGGCTTTTGTTTCCAAGTTCGTTCAGCAGGCTTTCCCTTGCAAGCCATGGGTAGAACTGATTGTCATATGTTCATGTCTGTGTGACTTATTTGTCAGGGCTTTCCTGAGCGACAAAACCAATAGAATGTGTGTGGGTGTGTGGGTATGTGTGGAGAAAGATTTGTTTTAAGGAACTGGCTCATGTGCTTGTAGAAACGGACAGATCTGGGGTTTGTAGGGCAGGGGGGCAGGCTGGAGACCAGGGGAGTATGGTTGTTCCAGTGTGAGAACCAAAGGCTTCTGGGAGCACAATTCCTTCTTTCTCAGGAGGTCTCACTCTTGTTCTCTTAAGGCCTTCAACTGATTGGATGAGGTCCACCGACTTTACAGAGGATGAAAGTTTCACTCAAAGTCTACTGATATAAATGTTCATCTCATCTAAAAACTATCTTGGCAGAAATATCTAGAATAATAGTTGAGCAAATGTCTGCATAATGTGGACTAGCCAAGTTGACACATAATATTAACCATTATGATGTCTGAATCCATTACTGTCAAGAAAGAGGCTGGAATCATCATGATTGTTGTAGATATCAGCCAAGAGTAATCTTTTGAGGCTGGGGAGGTGCTCCTTCCCTGAGCACATGGCTGTGTGGAGGGCAAACATTCAAACAAAATCGGGGCTCTGCCTGCAAGGCAGACTGTGACTACACATGGGGTTGGATAGAAGTATGGATTTAAGTGAGTGAATGGCAAAGTCTGTTAAACATTAGGTAGGCAGAATCTCAATACTTTCTGGCCTTTTTTTTTAAGATCCTCTCCTAATGATAGGTTTATTGATTCTGAGAGAGAGAGAGAGTGAGAGAGAGAAACATCAATGTGAGAGAGAAACATCAGTTACCTCCTTTATGCACCCTCACTGGGGATCAAACCGTCAACTTTCAGTGCACAGAATGATGCTCCAACCAACTGAGCCTCCCCGTCGGGACCTTTATGGCCTTCTTTACATGTTCTAGCAATCCTATCAGAGCCCTTGGTATACCAAGTCATGGGTTCATGGCTTATCTTCCTCCTTAGACTGTGGGTTAACCCAAGAACACAAACCATGTATTGTTACCTCTTTATCAACAGCCCCTTGCATGGTGCTCAACATCAAGTGACTGCTCCATAAATGCAATTGAATTGATCAAAGATGGCTACGCTCGTGCAACCGCGTGCTTGTTAATACTGCAGAAATCACACACTTCTATCCAGCACATGCTTTGTTGAAGTAGATTCACAACTGTTATTCCAACTGACACTTACTTCTAGACATTCTTGTAAAGAACCTATGGGACAATAATACTCGTCCGAGTGGTCTAGTCATACCAAGTGCTCTTCTCTTGAACACATCCATAACCTGAGAAAAAAATCCCAGTGGCAGACTAAAGCACCCTCTCACCCTTAATAAGAGATAAAGGATCCACGTTTTGCCCTGAAGCACTACTCAGATGAAACAGGTCATCCAGAGTCTGTCAGATGATAGAGCCTCGGGTCCACTTACATAATTCAAAATTTTTATGACTCCTATTCTTTTTTGCAGAGTAGAAGGTTCCAAAGTTTAGGAAGGGAAATGATGAGATACCAGTCTTCTTTACCAGGAAGCTGAAGGTCATCAGGAATGTTAACACAGAGGATGATAAGTCATCTCCCAGTTGGCCACTGTGTCATGGAATTCAAGGAACACTTCTTAAGCACCTTCTGTATTTCAAGCATCAGGAGAGACCCTCATTTGCAATCTGATATTTTCCAAAGTTTAGCTCTCTGCCTTTGCTCAAGCAGAGAAGTAGCAAATATCCTGTTATGATGTTGCTGATAAAAGGATGAGAGTCACACCAAGGAGACCGACACGTACTGGCTCACACCATGCACCAGACACTATTAGCACTTTACCTGCATTATATAATTTAATTGTCACAAACCTTGTGAAGCTGATTTGGTCCTTATCTCCACTTTAACAGATGACAACACGGCGGCTGAGAGTGGGTAGGCAGGGTGCTGACAATTATACCAGAGGAAGCCCTAGAACCTGGACTCAGCCCCAGCCCATGCCTAGAACGCCATACCTTCTGCGTCCCATACAGTAGGTTTTATACGTATCATCCCATTTGAAAGTGGAAATAAGGGGAAGTTCAACTCTTAAATCAATGCATAAAGGAAAGGTAAATTTTCTTTCCTATGACTATTTTAGCAGCAACGACAAACTCAAAATATAGCCTTGAACACATGTAATGAATGTGTCAACAGAGGGGATAATATCAAAGAAAAAGTGGGGCAGAAAAGAAAAATTCTCCAGGGTCTATCCAGTATTATCCATGAGCATTTTAGTCACTACAGAGGACATCAGAATCAGTCTACTTTAGCTTCACAAGACTTAGTATAACCTGGAGAAATGCCCTTTGTTGCTCTAATTCCATAATCCCAAAGCACGACAATACAATTATGAATGTAATTTCCAGGATATCTTGAATATAAGAAGCATGTTCCTCACAAAAAAATATACACAGGCATTCTATCCATTGGAAAGGCCCGTTCTCAGTTGTAATTATAAAATATCATGTATCTAAAGGTGCCATATGAACATCGCTTGTATCAATTAAGTCATTACAAGATTATTAGAAACGTGATGATTTCTGGGAGAATTAATCAAGTCCAGTTTCTATCCCACTGAGCCAAGGAATAAATGTACCATAGTGAATTTATGAAGTTAGTAATATGGTTTATGAGGCTATTTGGCAGCCAGTGGGCTTTTTCCCGGGCCACTCGCTCTCCCTCCCCATGCCTGCTCTCCTCCTACTGAAAAGCTCCAAGAGCTTGTACTGTTGTCCCAGGAACAGGTGAGAAAAGTGACACTCACAGGAGTTTGGTAACTTGCTTAGCTCGGCGCAGTGAATGTGGCACATTCTACATAAGAGCAGGAAAAGAAGACATCGCAGCCAAGAGTGAACCAGGTGACATGGAGCACAGCTCCTTCCATTTGCCACCAAAACCTCAGTTGACACTTGGGGTCCTCTGTTCCCAGGGCACAAGCGAGGACCCCGCCTTGGCTCCTCTGGGGAGCTTTCTTTTTTTACCTTCTCATATATAAGCAGCTAAAATATTTTGAAATATCTCACCTGCCTTCCCGTCCATCTTTCTCCTTAATATTCTTGCTCTTTCCCTTGCTTCTCTCCCCACTAAAGTCTTAATCGCCATGGCCAAAGGGTGAGGGCCACAGTCGGGATAAGAGTAGGAGGAAAAGGCAAGGGCCCCCCCCCTCGCTCCTAAACTAACGTCACTGTGGACGGTATGTTTCTGGCTTCAAACTGTCTTCAGTTCTCTGCCTACCTCCCCCATGCTGACAGCATCTTCTTTGCCTGTTATTTTTAGCTGGTGCTTGGTCCAATCTGCTGAGTCCTGACCACGGATGCTCCTGAAGTGACATCAGGGACAGCATGCATCCCAGCAGGCCTCTTTGCCATGGTCAGCCTTTCCAGACTTCCCGTTTCATTAATGTGAAGAAATGGCTCTTTCTCTCTTAACCAAATTCCAGCAGACACAGCTGCAACCCTTGATCCTCCATTGCGCTCTCTCTGACAGCGCCCCCTGTAGGTAGAAGGCCCTTGGGGTGTGGACTCGGATGGAAAAACGCGGCTGTGGTTAAATTGCCATTCACTCAATACACGTTCTCCGGATGTAGTATTCATACAACACGTAAGTCAGACTACACTGCCTTTTGCAATGCATTCTATGTCATGTACTAATACCATATTTCATTCAAATTCTTTTCTTAAAAATAAGAATAAATGTGCTTTACCTGGAACAAAGCTTCCCTGGACCACCTCCTTGTATGCCCACCAGCCTTCATGGATTTTTGGTGAATTCTGTTGAGCTAAAGGAAAACAAGGAAGAGAGACTGAGATAAGAGCAGTAAAGTACTGTGTCCTGAATGTCTGAGCAAGAAGGGTGAATATACACATAATGATCCTTTTCTCCCCAAAAGTCCTACCGCAAAAATTCAACAGCAACCTTCTCATTCCTTTTGTTCAATTAGATCATTAACCTGTTGATATACTGTCACAGAGTGTTATTAAAGGCACTCAGGATATTTCTATTTAGGAGAAAAAGACCATAATTATGTATTTAAGCCTATTTGAATTCCCTTCATTTGTCTCTACGTCTGACTCACCTCTTCTTCTCACCAGCCCCCTGCACACAGACACACAGACACACAGACACGCACACCCTCTGCTGGCACTGAGAAGAGGCTGACCTCATCCACAAGCCAGGCGAAAACCCCACGTGTGAGAGAGCTCTTAGGGCCGGAGAGGTGGGGTTGCTGAGAGGGCTATGCTGGATGTGGGAAGGGTGCACTCAGCCAGCTCTCCTTGGGTCCCATGAAATGAAAATAAAAAGATAAGTAATCATGGTGAGGGCTTTTGACATCACAGGGAGAAAGGGTTGAAATCCCAAGAAACTGGAACATATGAGGATCTGTGAGCTCATACTGACATGGCCTCAGAATAATCTTCGGCATTTACGACAGCTGATGGGTGAGCTGGGGCAATTCCTGTCCATGTGGGTATACCTTGCCCAGGACAGGTGACACATACATTGTGTCTATCCCTTTATTAATTAAACTATATTCATATTTTGGCTTTTAGTCATAATGGAGGAAAAGAATGCAATTTCAACCATACTTGTCATTTCGCCAGCATAGGGGAAATGTTAAAACTTTACTCAGATTTCCTTTCTTTAAATCTTGTTCTTTTTTCAGTCCCCCTTTTCAGACTCATCATTCTGGGATAGAGAGAATGGTACAGACAATGGGTTGGAAAGCAATGCTTTGTGCAGAGAGAGGATTTGCTGAATTCCTTCAGCTTCCATACGCGCTGCAACTGCTTAGCTCCAAGCACCTTCCCATGGTAGACAGAAGATACGTTTTCTGCTATGGCAATAAGACCCCCGAGGCTTGCAGGTCCGTGATGAAAGAGGGTTTATGATACAGGACAAGTAGAAGAGAAGCCAACTTCTTCTAGAGCGGACAGTGGGGCGAGGGGACTTTAGAAACAAATAGAAGAGGGACGGAAAACCTATTTAAGGCTCTGGAAAGACACCACATTCCAGGAGCATCAAAGTAGAGTGAATTTCCCAGGACTTGGGTATCCCACGTGGCCCAGATAGAGCCCAGGTGTGCCCCTAGTCCTTGAGAAGATCCAGACGCAGGTGAGTTGAAAGCCAGCTCATCTGTTCTGGGGCAGCGGACAAAGAGAGATGTGACTTCAAAGCAGAGGCTGGAGAGGTTCTGTCCAGCGAAGGAGCCAACTGGAAGAGCCATCAGAATCTCCAGGTGAAGACTAGAGTTTGTTGACTGCCAACTTATACACATAGTTAAAAAAAAATCAATATGATGATTTAACTGTAATGTAAAGGAGAAATGCAAAGAACATAATTTATAATAAAATATTATATATTTCAATTTGTAAATACTTAGGTGTGATGCACTGGAAGATAAAAGGAAGCACTTTGAATTTTTATTGAAACAGGTACAAACTATATGGTGGTAGTGTACTGCGGATGCCAGAATCCACAAGTAGCATTGCTCTCAGTGGTGTGGTTTTCCAAAATAGTGAAGAACTCTTGGCAGAGTTTGGAACAAAATGAAGTACTGACTTCCTTTGATTTACACAGTATTTGTACTGCTGGGGAACGGGGTATATTAAAACTACATAAGAGATGCTTTGTGTTCATATGCAACATGAAGTTTGATTGCAGACTCAGATAAAGATAACAGTTTTCACTCCCTTGAATGTCTGTTGAGACATGGGACAATTTATCATTGTTGGGGACTGTCTCATGCTTTGCACAGAGTATCTCTGCGCTCCCTTGGTTGGTGCTGCTTGGATTCTCTTTCCTTGAAACAACCTCAAATTGCCCCACCCATTTCCAAATATTCCTCCAGGAACAGGGGCACCCCTCTTGACAATCGCTGACCTAAAGGGACTATTTTTAGCATTCTTCATACATGCTAAATGAGATAGAGTGAAATGTATGCTAAATACTAATCAGAGGATAATGTTTTAACTAAATAGCCAAAAGATACACTCTATGTATCTGAACTGTAGTGCCGTGTGCCACCCCATTACATATTCAAGTATTTTTTTCTACTTTTTTTTGCCACTTGTCCACCTCCTTAAGAAACTGCTGTTTCCACCAAAGTATAAAGGAGTGAGGAAAAAAGAAAAAGCAAAGATGCTTACTCTTAAGATGGGATAAACAGGAATGCTAATTTTAATGCAACTGAGGGAGAAGACGGCATTTTCAGATTTTAAGATACATTCATATTCTGTCTCTTGATGTGTGTGTGCTTACACACACACACACACACACACACACACACCCCTATAAGGAAGACCTATCTGTCTGCTGAAGCATCCACTTAAGGGACCTCATTTCAAAGGAAGAAAATGAAGCCCCTGGATAACTAAAATGATTCCAAGTAACAAAATATCACTGAAAACCTCTGTTCCATCCAAAAAGTTGCAAATCACTTTGCTGTCTTCATCTGCAAGCATTGCTTCTTCAGCCACCATTCAGAAGTGGGCTTATGTTAAGATTTTAGCAGGTGGCAAGACTATCAGAGCATCGGAATCAAGTGTGTTCGAATGACAACTGCAGGGCTCTCCTTAGCTTCCTTTGACACGCATTGGGAAGGACCCAAATTTACCTGCCCGGATCAGTCAGCCTGAGCGGCCAGTTGGATGCCTATCAGTTACAAAATACACTCGCTGCAGGCTAGTGTTGAAAACAAAGGATTTTATGTAACATGTTTTCAAATGAGCTTGTATGTCCAGTTTGGATTTATACCGTTGAGCAAATTGAAAGACAGAAGAGCATAGTGAAAAGGTACCTGGCCCTGGGCAGGTGGCTCGGTTGGTTGGAACATTGTCCCCATACACCAAATGGCTGTGGGTTCAATCTCCAGTCAGGGCCCATAACTAGGCTGCAGGTTCGATCCCCTGTCTGAGCTTGCATGGGAGGCAACTGATCAATGTTTCTCTTTCACATCCATGTTTCTCTCTCTCTTTCCCTTCCTCTTTCTCTAAAACCAATTTAAAAAAATCCCCCAGTGAGGATTAAAAAAAGAAAGAAAGAAAAGGTACCTCATTTCAAGTTCTGCTACCCTCCGCGGAGCAGCTTGAGATAGAGCATCAAAAGAAGTACTGGATTTCCGTTTTAAGTCCTGGCCAGATCCTCAACAGTTACCTTGTTGTTTACATCTGATTTCCAGTGAGTGGACAGCTGATTGAGACTTCCTCAGAGCAAACGGGGGAACAAAAGCAGCCTTAGTTCTGCTGCGCTCTCTGCTTCTCTTTGCGGATGGATTGAGATTTCTTAACATGCAACCAGCCCCTGGAGAAAATCCAGGTGTCTAATCAAAAAATTATGTTGACACTGCTACATGAGGAGACATACATAGCAAGGGCCCCTCCTGAGATAGTAAACAAAACTTATTTCCATTTTATTCTCCTTTTTCTCACGGTGGCAGTTTGAGAAATTGTGAGCTTCGAAAGGACACCCAGAATCCCAGGATTCTGAAAGAAACACAGAGGTTGTGGTTCTAATCTGTCCCTGTACAGATGAGGAAACTGAGGCACAGAGAAGGGATGGGGTCTTAGGACAGGGGTCAGCAAACTTTTACTGTACATGGCCAGATAGTTAATCCTGTAGGCCTTGAAGGCCATACTGTCCCTGTCCCAACTACTCACCTCTGCCATTACAGCACAAAAGCGGCATACGCAATATATATGACTGGATGGGTGTGGCTGTGTGCCAATAAAACTTTATTTACAAATATAGGGAGATCACTAGATTTGGCCTGTGGGCCACAATTTGCTGATTCCTGTCTTTGGGCAAAAAAAAAATGGATTTGGTCATCTAATTCTGTTTCTTACTAAAACTTTCCGAAGTAAGCTACTTTAAAGAGAAAACCAAAGAATTTGAAAATACATGAGTTTTCCAATGACATGTAAATGATATCTGATCAACAAGCATTGTATAAAGTATGTGTAATGTGAAGTCGTTTCCAGACTTCCTGAAATTAATCACTAGAATCTACAGTAAATTCAATAGGGTCCCCTTCCCCTGCCCTCCCCTCTTTCCACTGGGCCAAACCAGCGAAGATGGAGGGGCCTCATGTAAACACTGCCCACAACCCACGCTGGGTTTTTCACACCAGTCATTAAGGACCTGACCTACTGCTGGAAGCCCTTTTATTCCTCCCACAAGTCCATAAAGCATGTTTCTGGATGACTTCTGGAAATCTCACCTGTTGCCACGGATCAAATAAGTATATTTTCATCTGCTAATTCTTTCCCATCATTGTGAAATAAACTTTTACAACTCTCCTCTATATAAATAGTATATATACTGTACATGTACATATATACTATATATGAGATACACATATCTTCTTTTCACGAGCTGCAAGACAGAGTTAAGGAACTTAACTAACCCAGGTACAGAGAAAACACACCTGTGAAACATCTGCATATGGAAATTGCAGTGGTCTCCCAACCTGGGAGAAAACACTCAAAAGCAATGGCTGAGCATGCCCTTGTGTGGTAGGGAAGGAAATGGCACAAGAGGGAACAGAGGAGCCCATACAAAGGGATCCAGTAGGGAAAGGGAGATTGCTTAATGAAACTCCACAATCAGTCAAAATGCACCAAGTTGTAAGTATGCACATTGTCAAATGAGCTTCCAAGTCCTGAGTCAGTACAATGATACTTGTGCCAGGCGGTTTACAGAAAGAAAAGATGGCGTCAAACACATGGGAAGGCAGTTAGAGCACATGAGCTGCTATGGTTGCTTGGTTTCCACGTGATAGCAGGAGCTCTGAACAGTTGTTTCCCCATGAAACTGCTTTTCTCAGCTGAGGAGTTAACTCGAGGAAGGAAGCACTGAGCCCATTGGATCAGGAGAACACCAGATGTCGCAAGGTGAAAAGGTCCTGCTTACATGGGAAGCAGGATGCAAAAGTATCATGGCCCCTACCCCAAGGGCTTCCTCTTCTCCCTTTCGTGGCTAGTTCTGCCCTCTCCATGGGAAGCAGGAGCACTGAGAAGAACATGGCTCACCAGAAGGAACGTGATGACGTCCCAAGTGCACTGAGCGGTGCCCACTGGACCTGCTGAGCATAACGCTCTTCTCCAAGTGCTTGACTTTTACACCACCAGGTAGGTCTCTCCATCTTCCATGAACCTCTGATATTATGTTATCCCTAATTTAGCATTTAGATAGTGCCTCACACTTATCTGTTTCCATGTCATTGTTTCACACTAGCCTATAACTTTCTTGAGATCAGGGGCTGTGTCTTCTTTTGAAATCCCATTATTTGTGCAAAGCTTGGTACATAAGAAGTGCCCAATAAAAGCTGGATAAATGCATGAAAAATTGCAATTCAGCTTAAGCAGCTCTTGAGACATTTTAGTCTACATCCAAAGACGTGGTGGTGATGCCTATATTTGTAGTCAGCGGGGATGTGGACAAAGGTGTTAAGTTGGGGACAGGCCCACACTCGCTTGACAGATGGAAGAGCACCAGGAGCTGGCTCCCTGCCTGGGGAAATGAAAGCCATAAGAACTCTTTTATTTAGTTTAATGTGTTTCATTTAAAAGCATGGGGGTGAGTGTTAGGGGGAAGAAATGCCATATTTGAGAGTATCTGCACCTCTGTCCTCCTTTACTTTTTCTGCAGTTGTGAGACAAGGATGAAACTCTTTTCTATCCCTCCTCCCTTTATGACCCCATCTTACCATAAACACTAGAGAGAACACATAGATCACCAAGAATTGCACTGGCTAACTGGGTGACAAAGTGACAGTACCAAGCACTGGAGATGGGTATAAGCTGGAATCCCCTTACACCTTGGGCCAGACCCAAGCAAGCTGAGCTTGAAATTATACAATATTTGTGTTGGAAGATAAATAAAGGAAATCAGTGGTGATGGATCAGCCTTACTACTCTCACCTCAGAGGCTGAGAATGAGATCATGGTTCAGAGGCTCAAGGAAGTTGGAGTCAAAGATCAATAGAAGAAGAGTCCCTAACACAGCCCATGTTTAGCTTGGTATTCTAGAGTCTCTATGATTTATTGGATGTACCGCCCCTCTGATCTCATTTCCCATGATCTTTACATTTCTGTTCTCCCTGCTGTTCCTAAGTATATCATGTCTATGATTCTCTCCACACCTTCACTCAGCTTTTGTTCCCTGGAATTCCCTCTTTATCTACTTTTTTCATGACTAGTCTTCCTCATTCTCAAAGGCTTACCAATTCCCACTCTTTTCAAGAAACTTCTGATTATTCCAGCTCCACCGTAATCCCTCACCTCTTTGAATTTTAGAACTTTAGCGTCTACTCCTATTTATCATTTTCGTTAATTCAACAAACATTTGAGCACCTATGACTTGTAAGGCAGTATTCTATGCATTGAGAATACAAAGTTCCATTTTCCAAAAACATTCCAAAGAACACAGAAAAAAGCAAACAACTGAATGAAACTATATGGAGAACACCAGATAAGGTACTGTGCAGCATAATTTAAGAGGTGAGGTAATAGAGTGACTGGAAGAACACATTAGATTGTGTGACAGTGATGACCTTTGCGATTATGACACTTGATCTGAGATTTAAATGACAAAAAAGATCCAGCCTCATAAAGGTCAACAGTGATAGTATTTCAGATGGATTCAAAAACCTTAAGAAGGCAGGAAGGAGTTTGGCTTTTTCAAGAAAAATATGTGGCCACAGGAGATGCATGGGAAGGGAGGTCAGAGATGAGGATTGATGATGTGGGTGATAGTCCAGAAGATGATGGTGGCTTCAACTAGGACAGTGTCGGTAAAAATAGGAGTGGCCGGACCCTATATTTTTTATAGGAAAAGTGAATAGGGCATGGTGATGAATTGGATGAGGGAAGTTAAAGACCATGGGTGAAGGATAACTCCCACCTTACGTGGCCTGAGTGACTATGTTGACAGTCATTGAGATGACAAGGGGGACTGGGAAGGAGGAGCTGTGGAGCATGAAGTAAATGAAGTCAAGAGTTCTGTTTGCAATGGCTGGTGAGCTTTATGGGAAGATGTCAAGTAGGCAGGTGGATATCAAATGAGTTCTGAGGAAAGGTTAAGAACAGATACATGTTTATGACTCTTTGGCATATAGATGATATTTACAACCATGAGTTTATAAGAATTACCAAGAATCATGTGAAAATGTGTAGCAAGACCAAAAGGGACATGGAATAGACCTCTGGATCTTAACTTTATTGAGATTTCCTGTTTTTAATCTGATTTCTGTTCCAAGGTCTTACCCAGGATCCCACATTATAGTTAGTTCATCATCATATCTCTTCAGTCTTTTGATGGCCGCAACAATTTCTTCATGGACTTTTACTCCGTGTCTTACCGTGGCCCTACTCCCTAACTAAATCAAAACTACCTCATGGGTAGATGTGGTGCTTACTCTACAAAAAGGCAACACAAATAATAGGTACACTAGGCACAGTGTTTAATACGTGGTTGTTTGATAAATCTAGGAAAGGGAGAAAGACAGAAGCTCCATTTAGAAATGCTATTTATAAGCGTTATAAGAATACTCACCTTCAGACTCCTTTTCACTTTTTCCCTGAAATAAGTTTAGTGATAGTCCTTAGATATTAAGAACCACGTAACTTAAATAATAACAATAGAAGAACACAAAAAGGGATAAAAAGATTATCTCTCATTTATGTAATTGTTAGAGGGTATCTATAATTTTGTTGTCTGCTTCTTTTATCAAACATTACTTCCTGAGTTGTTTTTTCCATTCTCAATGTAGTGTGCCTATAATAGCCCTCTCAGTAAACATGCCACCATTTCCCAATTATTCCCGTCCTATTGGTCATCTGCAGACTGAAATTAACTTTTTCAAGCCCAGAACTTCCTCTGCTCCCTTTCTTTTAGAATCTTTTTTGTAGAACAGTATGACAAAATCAGTGTGGAAGAACAAGGCATCTGTGTATTTAAGTTACTCTGTAAAAAAATTAGATCAATTTGCATTGCTATTTTAATGTGATTATTTTTAAAAGAAACTATTTGGGTAATCTCGAAATAAGTAAATAATGATAATAAATTTAAGATTAATTTTGACTTCTGAGAAATAGGCAATTAAACAAGAAGCTTTGTAACTCTGTCCAATGAATAAGTGTCTTTTGTCACAAATTCATGAGATGAACATTTCATCAAAGTCAGGACACATTTTATATTTCATGTTTTTTACTCTATCATCTTGGAATCAGTTACAGATGTTATTGTCTGTGAATGTTACATGTCAATTTGGTGGTGAGTCTATTCATGTTTTAAAACAGATAGATGAAACTCCAGACCCCCAAAATTCAAATCCAAGTCCTGGTTCACTCAGACTCCCATAATTCATAGCAATGAGAATGTGTGTATGTGTTATATTCAGAATACTAAAAGGGCATTGATATAATCAATCTATTTTAAACTACAGTTGATAAACTATTGATAATTCCTAAAATCAATGAGTTAGTCAATTGTGGGGTTAATCTGATTTTACACAAAGCTTTCAATCACAACTAGTAGCTTTGAATAAGACTAAAATCTCATATCTCTCTTAAGCTTGAATCAGCAAGCTAATTCAAATGAAAGGAAAGAAAGCAAGAAGAATTGTTGCTATCTTTTTGAGAGGCCGTGTGAAATGATGGAAAATATATAGGCACATGTAAAACAAACATTTATTAAACACTATGCCTATTATACCTATTATATGTGTTGCCCAAATGTACTACTAAATTTTGTGTCACTTTAGGCAAATTATTTTATCTATTACATGCTCAGTTAAAAAAAGAACCCTACAAACCTCTGTCTGTTAGGAACCATACTGCCTGATTTCAGAGGCTGTAACCCTGTCAACAGCAAAAAGGCCCCATGACTAGGGGACCTTGGGACCATAAGCCACTAAGGAGACAAAACTTACCCTCCTGTCAGAGGTGCAGCCTCTGTCCCTTTTACTTCACCCTGCTTGGCCCCGGGGCAGATGACTGGTTAGCCAATGATGGGTAAGATTCCTCAAGGGAGGGATGACCTAAGACAGGCATGGTCGAGACGGGGCCATCAGGGGAGGACTTAGGGGATTGTGGAGAAAGGACAAAAGACCTTCACCCCTCGGCTTCATCATAGCCTGAGTCTTCATTCTATCTGTAAAAAGTCTCCTAATCTCTTGGCTGCCTTGCTTCCCTCACCTGATTATGGCCTGAAACAATGCTGAAGCAGGGTGCAGCCCTGTGCCGGAACCGGAGGTTCCTGGTGGGGGTGGCGATCAGGCCTAAGAAAGAATACATAAAGTCTTGTGAAACCTGCTTTTCTAAGAATGTCCTCAATTTAAATGTTAAGGGTCCAAGCACAAAATAAGTTTGTTTCCCAAGGTTTTACAGCTGATTGGTGTCACCTTGTCTACCAGACCCTGACTCAGAAGGACCCCCGTGATCCCAGAAATGTTATCTGTAAACCACACCTCCTGTCTTTGATATGCATCCTTGTGCAGCTACACTCAGTAGAAGTCCATTGAAAGAGGGGCTAAACCCCTTTCTCCTCTGAGAGACTGGTCAGCCTTCCCTCCCCAAGCAGATCATGTCTTGGTAGAATTATTTTCATCCACGGCGGCCCAGGGAAGCACTGTGGGCAGAGCTCCCCCACAGGTGTCCTTATCGAAAATTAGGAATAACTGCTTTAAAGAACTGTTACAAGGACTAAATATGCTAACGTATATAAGACAATACTTAGCACTCAATAAATGACATCCATTACTTTTATTATTTGATATTAGTGGTGGTGATATTGGAGGGTGGAGGAGGGCTCAAGAAGAGGCAGAAAGGGAATCTGACAAAAGGAAAAAAGTAGAAAATTGCCCAGAAAAAGAAATGAGAAGCTGTGGCACAATTTTACTTGAATCTGGTTGAAATAAAAAAAAAATATATATATATAATATAATATAAATATATTTATAAGTATAATATATATTTTATATATATAAAAAATATATATGGCTTAAAGCATTGTGGATCTGCATACTTCCTCCCCTAAATTCTGAGCCAACTCATGGCAGGAAAAAGACAGAGGGAGAGTTCAGGAGCCTCCCGGAGGACACTCATGACATTTGTAAGTCAAAGTACAGTCACCGAGGAACCTGTGGAAACCAAACAGAAGACCTGAAGCAAGAAAACAAATGATTCTGGGCAACTCAGGCAGGGAGCCTCTGTTCTTTGTGAGGATCAAGGCTAAATGAAGACCAAGGAGCTTTGGGGCTGCAGGAGAGAGGCCCGAGCAGCCCATAGAAATCAATTGGCCATGGTGGGCTGTGGGCCAGATGCTGACCTTAGGCAAAGGCTGTGTGGTTTTATTAATTTATTTTTTTCATATACTATGAACTTAACATCATTTTGTCCTTCTCTCAGGGTCTGATGGACTCAATAGTATTGGCTGATTTTGCACTACATGACAGGTACTGCAAGATAATTTACAAGTGAGAGAGCCAGGGAATTATGAGCATATTTGAGCCACCCAGACAAGCCAAACTAAAGTTCCATTATTTAAATATCAAAGATGGGAGCGAAGTCTGGAACTTGAATTATTAGGAGAGTTGTAACACAAAAGACTTGATCATTCTACCTATCTCAGCCACTCTATCAATGAGAATGACTGAAAAAAACTACATTTCCCACCAGGATTTTTCATTCCAGATCCATTCAAACTTTCCAGAGCTCACTAAATAGGGTATCACTCTTTGCTAGAGCCTGGTGAGCACCAGAATTTTCCTTTGCTCCTGTGGCAAAGATAGTGCTAATAATCCACCAATATCATTTTCCTCTTTTTCTTTAACAAGAAAGTCCCTGGGACTTAGTAAGGTCCATGGCTTCCCAGAAGAACAACTACATCTCCCTACCTCCCTTGGAGTTAGTTGTGTACATGTGACTAGTTTCTTACCGATTTATGAACATTTTATTTCATTTCGATCCAACCCAATATGATTCAATCCAATCCGATCCAAAAGATATTTAGCATGTGTTCAGCGCATTTGAATACCTATCCTAGATTTCTGTTTTGGAGAGGCTCACAGTTCAATGAGAAAGAAAGAAGTGTCTTTAATGTATTTGAGGCTAATGTTTACACAAAATATTAGTTAAGATAATACTAGTGATGATAATTCTAGTTTATCTGCTGTTAAATGTCAGCTTTAAAATCTCAATGGCATAGTTCAAGTTTACTTCTCACACGTGCAAACCCCCAAACTGGTTTTCCTGATTGTTGCACGGGTGTCCAATTCAGGACCCAGTCTCCCTCCATCTTGTGGCTCTGCTATCGGCAACGTATAAGTTCAAACCCCATGCTGTGTACATCAAGCCAGATGGAAAACAGCATGGGGACTCTCCTTTTCATGGCACTGAGCCTAGAAATAATACTCATTACGTTTGTCCACATTTCACGACTAGAACGTATTCTTCTGAATATACCTAAATGTAACAGAGGCCAGGGAAATGCCCAGCTGGGGACTACACAATGGTGTTTGATTGGATAGAATGAAGGGAAGTCTTGTAGAATCTTCTACAATCTGCAGAGATGGTGAAGAAAATTTAAAGCTTCCCATTTTTCTAGGATGGGCCAGAAAAGGAAGAAATATGCTTTGAAGAATACACAGCCAGGCCCTGGCCCCATGGCTCAGTGTTTGGAGCATCGTTCCATGCACTGAAATGTTGCGGGTTTGATTCCTGGTCATTGCACGTGTCTAGGTTGTGGGTTCGATCCTTGGTTAGGGTGCTTACAGGAGGCAGCCAAAATGAACTTAACATCATTTTTCTCTCTCACATCAATGTTTCTCCCTCTCTCTCTAAAATCAATGGAAATGTCCTTGGGTGAGGATTGAAAAAGAGAAGAATACACAGTCAGGGTGACTTCTGATTTGCCTAGGATTTCCTAGAATACCATTGTTGTCCCAACGTAATTATAAATAAGACCTTCTTTGGCTCTCAAAGGTATCCCAGTTGAAATGATAAATTACACGGTCATCTCTACACACAGCAGTCTCGGCCACATAGAGCTACAGCTGTTTGGGAGAAACTGCCTGTAGGGCACTTAGATCCATGTCAGATCACCCACATGTTGATGACTATTTCATCATGTGTGTTATTTAACCTAAATCAAGAATGTATAGTTTCTCCCTCCCCACCTGTACTTTCTTTCTCCTTCTCCTGTTATCCTCATCACCATTTGACAGCTGACAAATCAATCAAAACAATTCATCTGACCACAGAAAAGACTCAATTACTAGCAACCCCATGACCCAGATACTTTTTTAATATTTACATGTTAGATGGGAAGAGGCAAATTTCAACAAAATAAGCTTATTGAAGGTCCCAAAGTATTAAAGGCTGAGTTGCATGGGGAGGAGACCCCACCCCTTCTCTGAGTCGCCTTTCCCCATCTGTGAATATTCAAGATGGCCCCCAATGCTTTCTTCAACTCTTGTCTAGACAGTGAGAATGGCTACCAGAATGAGTTGTGGTATAAGATATTAAATAAAATACATTATAATTGTCTTATAAACAAATTACCCAATTACATTTCATTCCCCCTAAATATGGGCTAGCCTGTTCAAAAAAATGAAAGTACGACGTAGAATTATAGATGTGAAATACTATTTTCTGCCCCCTCAGTTATCAAATGAAGAAACTGAGACCCAGAGGAGTGATAGCCTTCAGAAAAGTTACAGGAGGGAGCCAATACTGGGGCTCAGGGCCTCTGGGGATCAAGCTGCTGCTCTTCCAGCTACATGTAAAAGGATTTTTAAATGAGTTGTAAAGGGAAAGATTAGCTGTCAGTTAAACAGAACACCCACCTTCAGTTATTTGGGATTATCAGTTCAGTGGTCAGCAAAGTCTGGGTTTTCTAATAACATGTGCACCTGTTCCACCAAAGAAATCTTTAAGGACGAGATTTGGTCTTGCTAACCTGCAGAAGGGGGTCCTGGACAGAACGTGTTTTCTCTGCCTAGGAAAACCAAGTGGGAGAAGACAGTGACGTGCTCCAGAGAGACGAGTTACAGAAAGCTCCTTTTGTTCTTTAATCATCCGCCTCTAGAACCCTTTGAGATGTACTTTCAAGGTTTACTCACTTGTAAATCAAAGACAGATTGTTATGAGAACCTATGGGGGAGCTTCCTTTCTCTGAGATTCTTTTTAAAAATTAATTTCTAAAGGAACAAAGGCAAATGTACTTTAAAATGACTTTTTTTCACTCAAACAATAGGTTTTCTCAAATTGCTGGGAATGCCAAGAACATCCTATCTCTGTTATCAACGTTCCACAAAGGCATATAACAACAAAACCAAGAAATGAAAAGAAAGGAAAAATCCTTAAAAACAAATACTTTTTTAATCACCCAACCAAGGCAGATGCGATTCTTGACAGCCATAGCACCCTCGGCTTTCAGAACAAAAATCACCAAGCACAAAAGTGGAAAAATACAGTAGATGTTATAGAGAACTCAGTCAATACAATGCTTTCATTATCCTGGCCAGATTTCCCCAGACCATATTCTGTTTAGAAAGTAAGCAAATGCTCTTTCATCATTAGGTTAATGCTCTGCAATTCTACAAATCTGCTTCCTTTGGAACATCCAGGGTCATGCAATTGTGAATTTCAAAAGGAGGCACAACCAGATAGAAATAGTCTGTGTGTTGCTGAAGCAAACGCTCTGCTCTAATTTTCACGGTCAAAGGGCAGGATTGGAAGATTGAAGGAGTTTGTATGATGTATACTAATATTGACCTTAGCTGAGTTTTTTTGTAGCTTGTGTACATGTTTGTGTGTCCCTAGTATACTCACACATGGCTCCTAGGTGAAGGGATATTGACCTAGGTAAGTGTACAATGTCAAGGTATCACAGGGGTCAGGACAGGCTGACATCAGGTTTTGGCCTTGAGCTGAATTCAAAGGTGTTCTTAGCAGCCAAGAGTCATCCAAGAGAAGAAATAACACATCATAATAGCGTAAAATAAATGGCACCGAAAGATTGAAATTAAATAATGGAAACAATTTAAATATTCATCAATATAGGAATAGGTAAGTTAATAGTTATGTTCATCTGCAGGAATGATGTACAGTAGTTAAAGGAATGTGGTTTATAAGTATCAAAATAGACTAAAATTATATTAAGAAAAAAGCAATTTGCAAAACCTACTGATAATCTGAAATGTATATATAGAATATAGTTATATATAGGATATTTATAATATGTGCATCTTATAAAATAAAAAATATATAGTTACATATAACTATATGTCGAAATTATACATAATATTATACATGTCACAAAATAATACTATAAATTTTATGCATACATGCATACATAATGAAGTTATTTTAAAAATCAATACATACTGACTTCAAGAAAGTGATTATATCTTGAGAGAAGGAGAGGAAGTGGGCATGGAATTATGAAGGGGTACATGGATGACTAAAAATTTTACTTATTTAAAAATTTATATGAAATTAAGAACAATCTAACAATAGCCAGAGGGGAGGCGGGAGGGGACTGTGGGGAGAAGGGTTTTCAGGAACCACTGTAGAGGAAACATGGACAGAACCAAGGGGGAGGAGGGAGGTGGGTTTGGAGAGAGTGGGGGGGAGGGGAGGGGAGAGGATGCAGAGAACTGTAATTGAACAACAATAAAGTAATTCAAAATTTTTTTAAAAATTTATGAAGCAAATACGGCAAAATGTTCATCTTTGCTATTTCAGAGTGGTGGGGAGCGTTGGACATATCATTTGTAGGTTTCTGGAACACTTAAAAAATCCATAATTTTAAGATAGGTCAGGAGAAATAGTATGACAATATGCACACATGCTATTAGATGAACTCGCACAGCTTGTTTGGAAAACTGTGGGAAGCAGACAGCCTTAGAAGAGATGTGCGGGACGGACGCGTCAGTAACACGGAGCCCAGTGAACGCTTTCTCAGCTCAGAAGCTGTAGACTGACGAGGTGTCAATTCTTCCCACATGAATGTATAGTTTTAGTAATGGTCTAATTCAATTATCTAATAACTTAAACCATGTCCAAGGTTTATACGGGAGAATAACCAAATAAAACTTTAAAAATATTGTTAGGAATTTACATGTTCAAATATCAAAACTTTACAAAGCTACAATAATACAATGCATTCTTGAAAAGCAATTGGCAGATAGATCAATGAAATACTGTATTTTGCTGTGTGTAATGTGCACTTTTTTGCCCAAAGATTTTTAGGGAAAAATAAGGATGCACATTATACATGGGTAGTACTAATTCCATATTTATATAAATGTTTTTAATTGTTTTATTTATGCTTATATGTTAAAAGTATAACTCTAGAAAGCAATAACAATATCCATATGCAAAATAAAACCCTGGAATATGATAATCAGTTTTGTTGCTAATATAAACAAATAAATAATTGAATTAAAAACTGAAATGAAAGATTATTTTCCTGAAAGTTTGGGCCAAAAATGTGAGTGTTGTGCACCATACACAAGAGCACATTATACACGGCAAAATAGGGTCTCATTGATGGTGCTGTAATGCTGCCTAGCACATTTTTTAATAAGATAAAATAATGAAAATATCAAAATACATGACAACAGAGTGAGTAATTTTCTAGGAAAATTGACTAATTGTAACAAAACATTGTTAGATATGTTTGTCACAATATCAATTCTCGGTGGATTAAAAAGTCAAATGTAACACAAAATCTAAAAAAAAATAAGTCAATAAAATTTTAAAATACTATTTTCTGGGTCAAAAATAAAGCAACTTGCAGGTAACGTAGGTCACCTCCTGCCCCTAAATGACAGCTTTATTGAATGCATCGAGGTAGACCAGCAGCCTAGCCCTCACAAGACACTCAGAGAAATGAAAACTGACGGCGGTCACACCCCTACGGGAGACGGACTGCAACCTGGGTTAAATCTGGGGTGCAGACTTGTGTAGGCTTATGATGGGCCAGGGTTTCCTGAAGGAGAGAAGGGGGCCCCTTAGGAAGATTACCATGAGATGATGAAATCAAAGGTTTATGGAGAAAAAGCAATGGGTTCTGATGATACTCTGCCTAGGAAACTTAAAAATAACCCAACACTGAACAGCAAAGCATTAGGTAAATATGTCATGGGACATTCATACAACATAGTATTAAATCATGTTTTTGGAAGATTATTTGAAGGCACAAAAAATCCTCACCAAAAATTACTATGTGAAAAAAGAAAAAAAAGAGGGAGGGAAGTCTGTTAAAAAATGATCCAAATTTTGAGAAGAGACAATGAAATCTGGAAGAAAATTCAACTAGATGTTAAGTGAGGTTATTCCAGGGGGTAAGATTATGAAGTAAAGTTCATTTTCAAACTCTTATTTTTCTATCTTTCCAACATTTTTAGGTTGCAACATCTTACAACATGTATTTATTTTTCATGATGTTAACTAAAAAGTGTTATTAAAAAATTTTAAAGCAAAACCTCCCACAGCGTGTTGAGTATCCCAGAACCAGTAAGTCAGATTTCAGTAAAGACCCTACAACTTCTCCTCTCAGTGGTAAAAATGAGCCTCCCCAACATTAATGTTTCATTTTCAGACCTATAGATGAGAACAAGAAAACCTGAAGGACAATCATTCCTGAGCGTCATTTCTTACTCTCACACATTGGCCACTAGGCTGCTGGCTAACCAATTCCCCCAATTCTTAGTATTCACTTTGACTCACATGTGAAAATATACATGTCAAATCAGAGGAACCTCCTGAAGGGTGATTTTTAACCAAGGCAGCCTGGAGTGCTGTTTCCAGCCCTAAGTTCAGAGATCATGGTGACATTTCGGACTCCGTTTTAGTTTGCTCCTGTAAATGGCAGGGACCTCTCTGTGGGGGCCTCTTTGTTCGCGCTAGCATCGGATTTACCAGAGGAGCTTAAATACCGTGAGCAAACCCAGAGGTTAACAGGACAGCAGCTGCCCAGTAACGTGCCCTGGGAAGCCCTGCTCTGGGCACAGCTGATGAAGTTCCATGAGGCTTCCCGAATAGCAGGTGCAGACAGAGGAGAGGTGGGTCAGGGTGGGATAAATACCACCCGTGAAAGGTGAATCCTGTCTATACTGTTCATATTCTGATGCTTCTGAAACACTGCACAAAACTCAACGTGCTGATGTATCTCTCTACGGCAGGGATGAATGAAAACATCTCTCTCTCTCCCTCCCTCCCTCCTTCCACCTCTATCTCCTTCCAATTCTCTCTCTCTGTCTCTGTCTCTCTCTGCATGTATCTCTGTGTTTCTGTGAGTGTCCTTGTCTCTCTCTAGGTTTGCGTGTGCGTCTCTTTTTGTCTCTGTTTTCCTCAACTGTCTGTTTTGTCTCTTTCTCTGTACACCACTCCTTCTTGTTCCTGGGATTTAAACAAAAGAAGTTGGGGGTGACTCATGTAGCACCTACTTTGCCTGGCACTGTGTTTGTTACTTTACAGACATTATTTTATTCAAGCCGCTCAGCAACCCTAAGAAGAGGAAATGGGCTTAGAGAAGGATTTTCTCCAAAGCCACACGGAAGTGGTAGGGATGGGGTTTGGACCCCTGTGTATCTGGCCTGTCTATGCACAGAGGGTGGAGGTGGCCAGTCAGTAATAAGTCCCTGTGGCTACTCTCCGCAGTAACAGTGTCCTTGGCCTGTGGACACACTTGGAGTGGGAGTTCCTCTGTGATGGAAGGGCCGATTCTTTCTTGTCTATAGGCTGGGAGATCCATGCCCAAGATGTGAGCTGACCTACTCATGGGAAGAGAAAGACAGCAAAGCAACCATCCCTCCAACCCTCCCACCTCGATCGCCTTCCCACCAACTCTTTTTAAATTTCCTTTGACCTGATTTTTGTTTCTAGAACAATTTAACCTTATCCTTCCAAAGGTCTTCTAATGTCCAAGACCAAATAAATGGCCATGACCTAGTCTTCATTGAACTTGCATTCTCTCCTTAACTAGCTTTGTCCTTAGCTTCTGTGATATTGTAGTGAACCACCTTCTATTTCTTCTCTTTTTTAAAAAGGTAAAATTATATAAACATATATAAGTGATATTTAATGTATATATGTTTATACACATATATGCATTATACAGGGTCCAGCAAAAATAACGCTCCTGTTTTATGAGCTGGTAATCTATACCAAATCACTCATTACA
Source organism: Micronycteris hirsuta (assembly GCA_004026765.1). Lineage (NCBI taxonomy): Eukaryota > Metazoa > Chordata > Mammalia > Chiroptera > Phyllostomidae > Micronycteris > Micronycteris hirsuta. Next base: position 45,118 of record PVJI01001958.1, on the reverse strand, counting down.
AAGTCATAAACATGCAATTCTGTAACACACTCCAGCACACCACATGCCATTTTAGGTGAAATGCTCAAATTGCTGTCCACCTTGTGCGAGACAGTCACGTACCCTACCAACCACACTCGATGGTGTTCCTCCTGCGGGACCCTGTGTATTATGTGTATGATGTGTACTATTCTTCGTTTCCTTTTTAAAGATACGTGCGTATGTGCATATGTATTACATATAACACACACACACACATCAGGGAATTAAATGAGAGCACACAGTTGAGAAAACCAAGCATCAAAGAGCTCAGCATAAAGGAGATACTCAATAAATATCTGTTGAATTAATGAATGAACCAACTCGCAGTATTATTTCCTAATCCACACCTCAGCAAATCTTCCACTCCACCCAGCTGGTATAGCTCAGTGGATTGAGCGCAGGCTGCGAACCAAAGGGTCACTGGTTTGATTCCCAGTCAGCACACATGCCTGGGTTGCAGGCCAGGTGCCCAGTAGGGGGTGCGCGAGAGACAACCATACATTGATGCTTCTCTCTCTCTTTCTCCCTCTCTTCCCCTCTCTCTAAAAATGAATAAATAAAATCTTCCACTCCAGCCAACTGTAGGAAAGATCCTCCTATACATGCCATGTGCCATGTGTTTTCTTGTGCACATCAACAGACCCCATCTGAGATGATTCCCCATCCTTTACAAATGCAGTTCACATCCTGCTAAATGATCACCGACCCAGTGAAAGCCTTCTGAAGCTTGAAGCAATGGCTCCTCTTGGAATATTTACAGCAATTTGTGTCCATTTGGCAATTTACCCTGTATTCGTCTGTACCTAATTTTCAATAAGTGCTTGAATCATAACTTTTGTATTGTTATTTTACGTTTCCCTCATCATTGTCTCTTCAACTGAGTGAGCCTTAGTCATTTTTTGTTTCTTTACTATGCTGCTCTAACAAGACATCCTCAATACATGCTTAAGTCTTTAATATTTGAGTGCAACAGACAAACACTTCTAACGATTACTAACTTTTATGTGACAGAATGGGGAAAAGGTGATAAGTAAATTTGCTGAGCTTCTTTTGTGTACTAGATTCTTTACATGTATATCTTGTTTAATTTGCACAATGAATTCATTAAGTAGGTTTTATCTCTATTACTCATGAGGAAACTGAAGCTTAGAATTACTTAATCAGAGTTACACATCTGATAATAGGGAAGCTGAGACTTGAAACCAAGATTCAACTAGAAAGTTCATGTGCTTAAAATTATGCTGCATTAAATGATAAGGCTTCTAGAAGAATAGATATGAAATTATCTACAGGATAAGCCAAGACTTCTTTAACAGGACACAAATAGCCCTGACCACCGGGGGGAAAAGATTGATAAATTGAGTTTCATTAAAACCAAGAACTTCTGTTTATCTAAGGATATTAATAGGGCTAAAAGACAAGTCATGGATTAGAAGATACATCCAGGTAAAAGACTAGTATCAAGAAGATATTAAATACTCCTACAAATTAACAGGAAAAAGGTAGCCTGATTTTTTAAAGTGGGCAAAAGACTTGAATAGGTCCTTCACAAAAGTGGACATCCAATTGTCCAGTAAGCATATGAAAGCTTATCCAATGTCATGACTCATCAAACAAATAAAAATCACAATGAAAAGAACTGACAAGGATGTGGAGCAACTGGAATTCCCATTTGCTGGGGGTCTAAATTGGCAAGACTGCTTTGAAAAATTGTTGGCAGTATCTCCTAAAGTTAAAACTACAAATCCCACCTACTCTACAACCCAGCAACTTCACTCCTGGATGTGCATACAAAAGCAACTGGTGTGCGTGTCTGTGGTAGTCATGCACGAGAACATTTACAGCGGCTTTATTCATCATAGCCAAAGACTCAAACAACTAACACACCCTTGCATAGCAGAAGGCATAAGTACATTTTTGTACATCCATGTGATGGCATACAAGACACCAGTGAAAAAGAATGAACAATTGGTATGTGCATTACCAGGGGTGAATCTCACATGATGAAGCTGAAAGGTGGAAGAAACAGGATAGTTATTTAGAGTCAAAACTTGGGCTTGGGTCTATGTTTCCTTTGGTTACCTGTGTGATCTGCTTACTTTACTGAATCTTTTTGCCTCCTCACCTCTAAACTCAGAGCGCCATGCTTTATCTCATGGGTGTTGTGAATACCTCATGGGATATCACATGTGAAAAGTACAAGGTTCATCTGGCTGCTGATATAGGGGTCCACAAGCTGAGGTCAGTGAAGAAGCAAGTGTAAGGATCCCCAGCACGGCTGGAGGACCTCCTTACTCTCCACCTGTCACATTTCCTCTGGCCTACCTGTCCTTTTTGGAACTTGGTGGGTATTCCCCCTGATGAAAACAGACCACCCGCTGTCAGGAAGGAAGACTCAACAAGAAGCTGGTAAAAGGGTCATAAAAGGCTTGGCTGGATGGTGAACATGGAACTCAGAACCTCACGTCTACCTTCTTTCTCTGCTCTTAGAGAAAAAGTTCCAGGACACCCCGGCACGTCTGATCACAGAAAAAAAAAGATGGGAACCTGCTGGGAGAAAGCAAACAAGCTTCCAACAGAATCTAACTGATGCTCTTATCCTTCACCCCCTCAACTTCCACGACAATCAGTTCCTTTTACTTTTTAAAGTTCAGTATGTGTTGTGAGATAGCACAGGCAGTGATATAACAGACACCGATGTCTCCACCATTGTTTCAGAAGAAAAGCTGACAATATGCTAAATGTGCTAGGGTCTCTTTTCTTTAAAAAGGAAGTAATTAAATATTATAGGCAGAGCTGAAGTTCCATCCCCTTCCTTCCTCCCTACCTCCTCCTCTCCTTGAGCACGAACCTCATGTCTGAAGTGGGCGTAAACTGCTTGCCTACGTCCTTTTGGTTTCCTACCCTCAATCCCCATATACCATTACTTGGGGTATCTTTCAATTAACTAAAATTTATCTAGTCATATCCACCCTTTCAAACGTGATTTTCTCATTATTTTCTCACATTGCAGTCTCCATTCATTCATTTTAACTGCTGTGTAGTGTGCCATTGTGTAAATTATGACTGATTTGTCCATTCCCCCACTAATAAATAATTGGATCCCCCCTTTTTAGAGATTTCAAATTGTGCTGCAGTGAATATCCTTGCGTTGATCTCGTTTTAAAAAAATATCTAAAATAGAGGCCAAAAAGCAGAATTGCTGAATTGTCAAGTATGCCTATGTTGAATTAAATTAGGTCTTTCTAAAGTGCTTACAACAATTTAAACCACTGTATCCTGTGCTCACAGTTGGTGAAGTCAGTATGCTACTGTGATTTTAATTTCCCCCAAATCCCAGTGAGGCTGAGCAAATTTTTGATATATTTATGGCTATTTGAGTTTCTTAATCTAGACACAGGTTTGTTTATATGGTTTGTTCACTCAGTGATTTACTAGATTATTCAAATAATTCTGGTGCCAGGGAATTTGACTCCTTCCAGGGAAGCTCAATCCATTTTCTCTTACCTCTAAATTTCAGAAGTTTCTTCTTTAAGGTTAAACCCACATCTGCATGCTATTTCCATCCAATGCACTGGTTTTGCATTCTAGGATGACACAGAGTAAGTCCCTTTCTTTCCTATGACTGCCTCTCGTGTTTATGTGTACATTCATTCATGCATCCCTGCATTCCTTCATTCATTTCAGCAAACACTAATTAATTACTCACCAGGGTCAGAAATAAGACCTGGTCATACCCTCAAGAAAATATGGTTTAGTAGGGGAGACAGACACTGAATCAATTAATAACACAATGGCATGGTAAACCCAGGAACAGTGGTATGCACAAGAAACAAGGCAGGGCAGAATAAGGATAATTTCCACAGATATGTACTATTTGCCACACCATTCATTAAAATATGAGGGGGGACCCAAAAATTATCTTCTGGAGGGCAGACCTTTTGTAGCACAGGCTTCCCCTGCTAGCTGAGTGTTCTAGGAACCCATCTGTATCAGTGGACCAGCTGGCGTTGTTGTGAGAGGCTGTGTTTGGCTTCAGCAAATTGTTTTTGAAGACTTTCAATGTGTTTGCCCATTTCATGATGGGTGATTTACGAGCACACCTGCCCACACCATGCTGAGTGTCTGGCAGTTTTTGACCAGCACCCAGCATGACCCCTATAACCTCCATGCCCCACCCTCCCTATTCATCTGATCTCACCCCCAAAAGACTTTTTTGTTTCCCAGATGAAAAGTCCTCAAAGGGAAATGTTTGCCAATGTGGAAGAGGTGAAATACAAAATGGCAGAAGTGATGAATGAGACATCATAATGGTGTGTTTGAGAACCTTAGCTCACTTGAGTATTGCTTTATCTTAGCGACAGACACTTACACAGGCTGCAGAAGCTCAGAGGCATTGTCAGAGGCACGTTGGGGTAAGTTTCTCTATAACCTGATCTGACTGAGTAGCAACCAGGTTGCAAACTTCCTAGCCTCCATATTACTATGGATGCAAAGTTATACGGTTGTACAAAAATACACTTGCACAAATGAAAGGCGAGAAAGACCTTTCATCTCAGCCCTTCCTAGAGACTTTGGGGACTTAGATCAATATGTGTCCCTGGTGTGACATGTGCCAAAAAGCTGATGTGACATTGGGCTGGGTTGTTGTTGGTGGTGTGTCACAATTAAGGGGGGTGTTGGTCCCACTATATTCCAAGCTCGTGAGACCCTTGCTACTCAAAATACGGGCCTCCGTCCAGCAGCACCGTCCTCACCAGGCCAGACTGATCAGAGGAGGAGGGGCCAGCAAAGGAATGTGAGGAGCGGCCCCCTAAAAAAGAAAAAAAGGTCTTGTGAGCTCAAAGATGTGGTTCAAGGAAGTTGTGGCCTGCTGTTTCTGATGCTGCTCTAAGCTCATAGAAGATAAATAAGAACAGAGCATTGCTCACCGAATTTGGCAATACAGAGATCAGTGGTGAACTTGACAATAGCAGCTCTAGCTGAGTGACGGGGAGAGAAGCCTATCAGATGAATTGAGGAGAGAATGCTAGTGAGGAATTGGAAATAGCGCCGAGATTTTGTGTGAAGGGAGCAACGGGAGTAGTAGCTGGAGGGAAACAAGACATCATTTTTTAAAAATCCTCACCAAGAACACGCTTATTGATTTGAGAGAGAAGGGAAGGGAGGGAGAGAGAGAGAGGGAGAGAAACATCGAGGGGTTGCCTCTCATATGTGCTCCCCCCAGGGACCAGACCAGCAACCTAGGCATGTGCCCTGACGAGGAATCGAACCCATGACATTTTGGTTTATGGAATGACTCTACAATGAACAAGGCCACACCGGCCAGGGCAACATCAATTTTTTAATAGCAGATCTGAGAGCATATTTGTATGATAACAGAAATGAGAAATATAATTGCTGGGGCAAAGACCTTACGAAGATGAAAGCGATGAGGATACAGACCGAAAGTGTAAAGATTGGTCTCTGATAGGTGCAGTGACACTGTCTCCATAGAAACCAGAGGGAAAGATAAGAGACTGGGTAAGGATGCAGATAAATCATTTCGGCATCAAAAAAGATGAAGGGTTCCTTTCCTGCTCCATTCTCTCTCTGAGATCAAAAAAGCATAACCCATTCTCGAGCGCAACTGCACTCTCAAGAAAAGGAAACAAGCCAACACCTGGCATGACACCCCCCGCCCCCATAATTACAAATGAAAACAAATAACTCTATGTAAAAGTGAGTAAGAGAGCGGTAAGCAGCTTCTAACCAGAGACATCACGGAGAGGACACACGATATCCCCAACAGCATTTAAACTTCTCGCAATTCTTGAAATATGTTCCATTATGTCCCCTTACTGACAAAGCCTTCTCTCCACTCCCCGCCTCTCACCTGGGTAAGCTGAGAATATCATTCAGCCTTCAAGGCTCACCTCAAATATCTCCTTCATCCCACTTTTCCTGATATCCATCCAGTGCCCCGCTTTGCACCTGTCTTGCCCTCCTTTGATTTCTCAGCCTTGTCACAGCACTTAGCAGTCTTCCCCGTGTTGTTTTGTACTCTTCAAAAGAAATAATAATGTCATGATTGCCCACTTTGCTTTCTCAGTATTTTTCTGCTACTGACTCACACGTCAGCTGTTCCCTTGTCCACACAGCCGTATACTCTTTCGGTTAAAGCATCAAACCAGTTAAAAACTCAGACCTTCAACATCCCCACAAGAAGCCTAGTCTCAACAAGCCAGAGAATGGGCTGAGCCAGTGCCACCATTCACAAGGAGCAGGATCGTTTGGGTGTATGCTCATGTCCCCCGGTAATGAGATATAGGGGAGAATTAGGTGCCCTCCCTTCTAACCTGGCCACCACATGGCGCGTTGTGTCAACGTGTCTGCCACTGATTTCTACAACACATACAGACCTTTATGCAAGAGCACAAACACAAAAGTTCACAACATTTTTTGTTAGCTGGTAGAGCACCATCTCTCTGTTCTTTGAGGCACGCTCAAAAGGATCCTTGTATGGGAAGGTTCCTTGAGCCAAATGGGACATTATGTTGAAAGCAGAATCCAGCCAATCTACTTGGAATCAGGTAACCAAATCCTCTGTTACGTGGCTGGAAGTAGGGCTTAACTGGAGCCCCAAGCTGAGGGCACCACTGGAAAGGAGCGTAAGGCTTTGGGACCGGCTAGATCCTCATAGTTCATTCATTCCAGGGCAGCGGTGCTCACAGGATGCTTCTGGCCAACCACGTCTTGACTGCCATTCATTGTTCCAACAAAGAAAATCACTACTACCATCTCTCTGCTAATCAACAAAATCGTGGTGCAGATTTAAATTGGGAGAGCTGACTCCTTGTCATGTCTGCCTTTGAACGGTTGACTCTCTTGATCAGTGGCTCTCAAATGCAACCCACAGGAGCATGTATTCCTCTCCAGGACACGTCAAATGTTAACTGTCCCCAGGGTATGGGTAAAATTAAAATATATAGCACAGGGTTTAAGTAGGAATGTTCTGAAGTAGCTTACAGACACTCAGGTTCATGAATTTCCGCCCTCCCCTCTCTCCTCCTTTCTCTCCCTCTCTTTTCCTCCCCCCATTCTCTTCTTCTTGGTAGTGTGTGTGTACTAGAGAGTGATGGAGTCATGACAAAGAATCGTATTTTGTAATACACAGCATTTCACCATACATTAAAACCCACAGGACATTCTGTTCTTCAAAATCCCTCTTAGCCTCACCCCCACCTGTGGCTCTCTTCTCCTGGACTCTGTTCCCTCCTGAGTGGGATTTCAGCTTCCTTTCCTAGGTACTCTGCTCACCACATAGTCCTCTCTCCTCCACTTGCAAACCCAAACACCGAGATTCTCAGGCAAACAAAGGTTCTCCCAGGGGATGGAGGCCTGGCCTCATTCCAAGGCTGTTGGTGGAACATCTTTAATTACTTAACGTGTCCTTGAGGTCTCCACTCTCCCACGGCCCTACTGCACATTTTCTCTGAGAATTTCTCCCAAACAGATAGTGTTCCTCTCCTCAAGAAGAACGTCGGGAAAAAAACATGTTCTCAACTGCATTCCAGCTTCAAGAATGAAGAAATCATTCTTAACTATTCAGCCCAAGCAAAGTAAAAAATACATTTTATCCTAGATATATCCTCGCCCTCCTCCCTCTATGGAATCACTTACTCTTGACATGAATATAATAGAAATATTCCAAGGCTCTCATCTATTCGGTTTTCATCCTTACTGTTCACACGTCCTCATCACACTTTTTACAATTTCAGATATATTGAGGTAAAAATGACAAAACTGTATGATACGTGTATACTGCATTGATTTAACATGCATGTACATCGTGACAGGACTCCCCATCTAGTTAATTAACATATACATCACCTCACATATTTATTTTCTTATTTTTTGGTGAGAATATTTAAGTTCTATGCTCTTAGCATAAATTTGAAGCATACGATACCATGTTCTCAACTACAGTCATCATGTTTTACATAATTAGACATTATTCATCTTTTAGCTGAAAGTCTGTACCTTTTTACCAACTTCTCCCCATTGCCTTCATCTCCTATCCCTTGGGGTGAATGGGAAAAAAATACAGGTTCCTGAGCCCCACCCAAGACCCTTGAAAGTGGCTCACTGCCCTGGCTGCACAGGACACTCACCTGAAGCCTAGCCTCTCAACTCCAGGGTTTCCGGTTCCATTATTCTGGGGCGGGGACAAATGGGTTATTAAAAAAAAAAAGCTTCCCAGGTGATTCCTGTTAGTGATGAGCTTCCCAGGTGATTCCTGATAATGATGAGCATTAAATCTCTGGAGTGGGGTAAAAGACTCTGTTCCGAGGTGATTCTCACACTCCCGACTGGCTTCCTTGAAGTTCTCCTGCTCGGGAGTCAGATTCAGGTTCACATCCTCACTCTTGCACCTGCTGCCATTTTTCCTTCAGTAAGGCACGTAATCACTTCCTCACCCGTGAGATGGCAATGACCATGGCACCTGCTGCAGAAGTGTGTATGGGGGTTCGGTACGATGCAAATCACTTTGCACAACAGGTGGCACATGGCAAGCTTCATGCAATGGTGGCTGTTATTATTAGCACTTTAAGCATTTATTTGGCTCTTACTGTGGGCAAGCATTGTTCATTCGTATACATAAAATGACATAGTCTTGGGCCAATTACTTAACCCTCTTGTGCATCAGGAGATTCTAAACAGCAGGTATATCTCAAGGATTCAAGGAAATAGTGTACCTAAAGTGTTTAGTAGAGCCCTGGTACTTTGTAAATGTTCAATAAATGTCAGATGTCACAACTGTAGGTAAGAGAATTTCAATAAAGGTGGATAATTTCTTTAGGATTTTTAATACAATTATTATCCAAGAAAATGGTTTCAATACAGCTCCTTAAATGAGGCTGAATGTCTTACTCAAATGTATTTGTTTTTTCAGTGTTCAGCACAGTGGCTGGCACACCTCAGGGGTTCAACCAATGTTTCCTGAATGTGTGAGTGAAGGAACTGCCAGGAAATTTGCATTTGCCTTGATGTTCATTGATTTTTGCCCAGGTCTCAAGACTGTGAAAACCTCACTGACCATGGGGCCATTCATCCCGTTTGCGAAAGCTGCCAGCCTGCCCACGGCTCCCATCGAGAACAGCCGTGATTTATGCTGCCCGTGGAGCCCGCCAGGGAGGCGGGATCCTCCACCACTGATTTGTTTATCGCAGAGCCCTTGGAAATTGAATAGGGAGGGAGAGGGAGGTATAAAGAATGAATGAAGAGCTACTCCCCATCACATTTGATATGAGGTCCTTTCACTCTGGCAGAGTAGAGCTTTTTGTTGTTGTTAACATGAAAACGCTACAAAGGTTACAGAAACACGTGGCAAGTCCCGTGCCTGTGCCTTATACCTGGTGGCCACCAGAACCCGGACAGTGACGGAGGAGCAAAGTTGTTGAACTGTGCCATAGCTCCATGATACTCCAGTGAGTGGTAAGTGACTGCAGTATAGAAAGCAAAATGTGTTTCCCCACTTTGTGGATATTGATCAAAGGGTTTGTTTTAAAGCATTTAGGCTAACTTTGTTCTTTGTTTTATTTATTCATATCTATACATTAATTGAAAGCCCAACAGTGCCAAAGATTGTATTAACATGATTGCCCTCTACTGGCCACAAGATGAAGTACATCTCTGGCTTTGACCATGTCCTACTAAAACCAAGGCTATTTTTTGGAAAGTACTGGGTTTTTAAACTCCAATATACTTTCTACAGATCAATTATGAATGTAGTAGAGAGACCCACGTGTATTAAATCCTCAACTGTCTGTGAGTTTTTGCACATTCTGCTTCCTGAAAGGAGATCATGTGACTCTGTATTGGGTGATTTAGAAAGAAACACGGTCAGGACGCAGGAGACTCGAGTTCACCTCAGCCTGCTTTCTCATCTTTGAAAGGAGAAGGCTGAGGAAGGGAAGCCCCAGGATCCCTTTCAGTCTCTCCAGCTGCTGTGTGTAGATCCTGCACCCCGGGTTAGGAGCCCCGAAATCTAGCCAGGACTCTGACTTTTACTCTTGCTATAAAGTAAACAAGGAAGGAGGAAGAATTTCTAGGGTTATTTTGAATTCTGACATGTGATGACCTAGGTCCTACTAAGCCTGAGCACACATATAAATGACAGGGAGACAAATTTCTTAGAAGGTTAATTCCAGTTAAAACCCTTTATGTGTTTCTTTTTCCCATTTGAAACTTTTCTAGAAAACACAGGGTTTATCCTTCCGTAGCTATTCTCATACCTATAACTGAAACTGCTGCCTGCACGTGAACAGTTGGAATACGCCCTGACGTTTTTATTGTCTAGAAAATAAAGGGGGAAAAAAGGCCCTTCAAGTCCAAGGAAGGACAGCTGTCTCTGAGAGCCTACATAGAAATGTTCTGAGAAAAGCTGGATGACTTCCCTCCGCAAAGATTTGCAATATCATCAGCGACCTTTCGCTTCCATCAGTGAGTGCTGGACTCCCCAGTCCCTGGTCACAGTTCAAAGGAGACACCAGCTCAGGCAAGATGAGCATGGTGCAACCCTCCATCCTTGAGACAGATGCTGAGAGCATCGAAGAAAGTCAGAGACAGCAATGCTTGGAAGAACGTCTTCCTTCCTTCCTTCCTTCCTTCCTTCCTTCCTTCCTTCCTTCCTTCCTTCCTTCCTTCCTTCCTTCCTCTTTCTCCTCCCTTCCCCTCCTCTCCTTCTTTTCTTTCTCCCACAAGGGAAATGGAAAATGCCACAGAAATCATTATAAAATGGACTGACCTAGCAATAATCTGGCCTAGTGAAAATGCACCAAGTTATAAGAATTAAAAACAAAAATAGTAACTAGCTTACGTTTAAGTAGCCATTCAGTCTACCAGGCACTTTCAAATGCTTATTTTTATTTGTTTCTTTAAAAAAACATTGGGAAGGAGGTTGATTGGAGCATCATTAGGCCCATTTTGTAGATGCAACAGAAGAAATTCTATACCTTGTCTTTAAAGACCAAATCACATGGGTAATAAGTACTGTTCCCGGATATTTAAAATCATGTTATAATGGCTTTTCTGAGAAGAATATGCAAATCCTTCTAAGGATGTTAGAGTTGTATTATGTATGTGTATGTACATATATATCTTCTTTCCAAGGAGAGTAAAAGAGAAACAAACCATGGGTTACCAGGGAAATATCAGAGTATCAGAGCTGGGAAAAGAAATCTTTGAGCTTGATTCTGCCCTGACTTCCCCAAAACCAAAGTCCTGTTCATGTGATGACCACCCAGAACGTTGCTTGGGCACCTAAAATGCACTGCGTGGGGACATCACGGGAAGCCGCAGTCCCTGCTCTGTGCACTGCCTCGCTGGGTGCGAGCTGTGCAGATAATGCAGACTAAATTCTCTTCTCTCTGAGGCCTGTGGACAAAATGGCGGCTATTAGTCCCCATAGGTTAGAAAATAATGGGCAGGAAGCTTCAGGTGGGTCACATCCAATCCCATGAGCAAGTCTTTAAAAAAGAATCTATCAGCTCTAGTTCAAAATATGTCCCAAATCACATCACTCTCTCCATCTCTGCTGTCGCCCTACTAAACTAACGGTCCAAATGGTCCATGGAAGGTTTTTTCCTGACCTTCAGGAAGCCAGTTGCAGAGAAGAGCATATCAAAGAGGGGTCCTCTGCCCAGATGACTATTAAAGAATTTGACACCCTGTTCCTGTTGTCTCTGGAATCGGGAGGCAACACACCCCGTGTCCCCTTTGGTACCACGCTCACAAGTTTTATCTGCAATGGGCTGTGTAGGAGCTGGTAAGACAGAAGAATGTGCGCTCATCCCGCCTCCATCTCACCCACGTGACTCTTCTGCAAGCACAGAGCTTAAAATACACCAGACTAGACATCAGCGTGAGTCCAGCTGGAAAAATGGAGAGATCAGCATGGTGTCTGTGTAAGCATGTGATAAAAATCTCTGTAGTCATGCTTTTCAACCAGATACGAGCTCTCCCTCCTTTGAAGGTCCGTAACCTTTCCTGCATCTCTCTGATAATAGTTTTGCGTTTGCTGTCTCCACCTATTGAACTGGAAGCTCCTGCGGGCAGGGAGCACGTGTGGTCATGGGTCTCACTCAGCTCAGACAGCTGGCTGGAATGAGGCCTATGGAGTCTGATCAACCTGTCCTGGGAAGCTGGCTCTACTAACAAGGGGGATTCTTTCATTAGCCTCTCTGGGCCTCAATGTCAACTGTAAAACAGTTATGGCACAGATTGAATGAGATAATACATGTAAATGGCTCAGCCAATGTCTTGTCCCTAGTAATGGAGGCAACAAATGATGTAGTACTGTGCCTTAATTTGGGCTCTCCAGAGGTAAAATCTGAGATAAGAATTGGAAGGCTTGTGTTTTAATTGACGGAGAGGTCTCAGGAGTAAGGGGAGTGAGGCAGGGCAGGAGGAGGAGTGAACCTGAAATCTAGCTTTAGCATGATCCCACAGGGAACTCTGGAGTATAAACTGCACCAAAGAGTTGGTTGCACCTGGGAATGAATCCAGCCTGTTGTGCCCTCCCCCTCCATCCAAGCCCTGCAAGTCAGTCAATTACTGCCTACAGGCTTCCCTCTGGGGAGCAGAAGAGGACTTATCCTCCATGGCCAGGATAAGAACAATGCTCCGGAGAAGAGGGCAGCTGTGGGCTGACGGCCGCCAATATTCACAGCAACCATGTACGGGAGGTCTGGGCAGGCCACCAACAGCACTCACTACGCCATGATTATTGTATTTGTAAGCCCCATGTCCAGATTTGAGCATTTGATACGACAGGGACTCAATAGTTGTTACACTGAATTAAACCGAAGGATCCAAATTATGGAGAGTATGCAAAACTAGCGTGAGTAGCTCATGCCTCAGTCACAGGTCCAAAATCCCTGGAGAAAGCACTCCCACTTCTCCTCTTCACTGGCCCTCATAATTACTAAGGCTGCACAAGGCTGTGTAGCATGTCCCTAAATTCCTTGCTTGGCACACTGATTATGTCTGAAGCTAACTTAACTGTGAATTTCCCTGCTTCCCTTGTTTCAGAGATTTTCTGGTGTTAATTACACCTACGCTTACATCCAAATATTTCATTGTGATGCAGATTATACTTGTAAGTGCATGAATTATTCTTCGAAGGCAAAAAAGAATTAATAATGTTTCATCACTCACTGTGACATGTTTCCAAGCACGTAAGTGACAAATGCACTTTTAAATGATGTACTTTTTCTTCTCCTTGACGTGCAAGGACCCAGATTTAAAGAGACAGAAGATGTAAAGGCATCACCTTCTGAGTCTACTGATGTCATGCTTGGATTTCCATCTCCATCAGCAAATGCATGAATAAGTAATGTGCTCAGGTCCCAGTACCTGCTCACATTATATTGTATCAGCAGACTTACACTCTGAAACACCATTAGGACAATCCCCAGGCACCCAGCGAAGGGGTGGGGGAGGGAGAGCAGGGCTGGTCATTAACAGGAGTGGGGAGAAGCATTTTGTAAATTACAAGGTGATTTACAAAGGTCAATTATTATTATCAATATGACTTCTTCTAGCATCAACCTAACGTTCAATGCTCTCCGAATCCCCTGACCCGTACAACTCCTTCTGAATTAATCAGCCCCTTCTAGAGATTTTGCTTCTGTTCTAGCAACTGGGGACAAATACAGACGAGCCCGACCAGGTTGAGTGACCAGTTCTTTTCTTGCATTTTCATCAGAAACTCTCTCTATTGGTGGGGACCAAACTGAATTCAGAAAATGAACCCCAGCAGGTGCTAGGGGAATCTTAAGGGCAAGTGGCCTCTGGCACCCTATGACAAGGGAACTGGGATTCTGGATACCAGCCGACCATCACAGAGTCAAGGAAGTAAGTGTCTGACCACCACTTGTTTGAAAGATTCCATGCATATGAACAAATGGGTCTGTTGCCCTAATTCATCAGATTTCATTTTAGTTCTATCAGGACCACAAGGTACTTGAGAAAGGAAGAAAAAGGAAAATAATCACACCCACTCTTTGGTATGGATAATCCACAAAATAATTGATCTCTCACATGTGTATTCACAGTAATGGGAACGGGGGTCCGATTCTAATTTTGGGAGAGCAAATAATTGAGCTCTAGAATTGGGGCTGGCAAAGAATGGGCCAAATCTGGCCCTTTGTTTGTTTTTTCTAAATAGGTTTTATTGGAAAAGCCATGCCCATCACTTACATTTCCTCTGTGACTGCTTTTATGCTACAATAGCAAAGTTGCGCAGGTGAGAGACAGACCACCTTGGCCCACAAGGTCAAAGCTATTTGCTGTCTGGCCTTTTACAGAAAACGTTTGCTGATCCCTGCTCTGCAGTCAAACTCCTTGGGATTAAATACTGGCTCTATCACTTAATAGTTCCATTACCTTGAGAAAGTTCTTCAGTATCATTATCACAAGGACATTAGTGCTACCTACCGAATAGGTAGATGGAATGCGTTATAATATTCAAAGTGCCTAGAACAGTGTCTAGAATATATAAAGGAATCGATAACTGTTAGCCATTATTATTATAAATAGTAACAGCAAACGTCCCCCCCTCTCCCCACATACATCAGTGGCTCTTCTGCCAACTGGGGACAGGACCCCCAGACGCCCTTCTCCCTTTCCCTTACATAACGTGGGATGTCTTTCAGACATAACCTATGCAAATGCGGACAGACCCCTCCCTAGGTAACCCACAGCCGTCATGCACCAGGGAGACCATTTTTTTTCCTTTCCTCGCTGCATTCCTGGAAGAGGACTTCAATCAAAACCTCATGCAGAGACATCAAACCTCCTTCCTCTGACTCCTATGAAGATATTCAATGGCCAGCCTAACAACTCCGACAAAATAATGAGTTTATTTTCCCAACTAACAGTGTTTTCTCACCTTTAAAATCAATTAGGGGCTCTGATTGTATGATCCAGAGACCGCAGTTTAAAACACCAGCCCTGGATTCCTAAGAGAGCTTATTAGTGTGTAAGGCTCAGCCTCTGTGAGGCAGGAATGTAAGGGAGGCCGGGCAGGTCCTTGAGATACACAGATGGATGACCAGGCTACTTTCTCTCTCTCTCTCTCTCTCCCCCTCCCCTTTCCTTTTCCCCCACCCCCTCTTTCTAGCAGTGTTCAATAATAAAAGGTAGCTGTCTTGAGTAAAAAAAAAGATATATATATACACACCAATATGTGCAAGGTACAGCCCTGGGAACCACGGGAAAAAAACGGTAAGGTGTAATTCCTGTCCTAGGGAGTTAATAATCCACTAGGGAATACAAGACAAGCCCATGAAAAGTTAAACAGCAATTAGGGAGTTCAATGACTCTACAAGACAACAATGGGGAAGATAGCGCCATGTAGTAATTAGTTGCTAAAGGCTTTCTCCAGATAGTTAGCATTATAGAAATTTCAGCGGAGAATAAGATCCACATGACATGTGAATGTGTTAACCCAAACAGGAGAAAACGGCCCTCCTACTTCCTCCTACTAAAGGAAGATAAAACGCCAAAGTTAAATATGTATTTACATTGCAAGTGAGTAATTTAAGGTGTTTTGTATAAAATGAACACGAATTAACTCACTTCCCAGGCTAACCATGTGTGTTCATCAGCCACTGCACATTGTTGTCTAACTTCAGTTGTAATGTTGGTGGAGGAAACGTGTAGGTTGGACCAAGAGATTCAGAAGGAAATCAGGACACACGTGGTTTGGTGAAGCCCTGCAAAAGAGGCCAGCTCCCACAGCCAAGGCATGAGGAGGGGAGGGGTCCTGACCAGCACTGACAGGCCCAAAGCTGATGGAAGACAGCAGGACTCAGAGTCAGCAGGAATAAGCAGGAGTGGCTGAATTCTAGAATGTTCTAGGAAGACCAAGCTGAAACACCTGCGAGTGAGTCTCCTGCATGAAGCTTCTCCGTCACCTTCACCAAGTCACTTCACTGTGGGCATCCTTCTTTCCTAGATGTTTGGGAAAGGAGTTTATTCCTAGATATGTCACCAAATCCCAGCTTAACCATTCACCTGATTTCGGTTCCTCTGGGACCCCTGAAGCCCCAGTTTTGGTGGTGTGATGATCTGCTTACAGAAACTCCACAGCACAGTGGTAAAGAATACGGCTCCAAGACCACACTGCCTGAGTTCAAACCCCAGTTCTGCCTCTATGGTCTTGAGCAAGTTACTGTCCCCATGGGGAGGATAATGAATTCACAGTGTATGTTTCAGGGCCACATGAGTTAATACATGTGAGGCTTTTAAAACCATCCCGGCACATAGCACCTGGTAAGCGTACGCGGTCATACCCTGTCCTTGTGTTCCTTTGTTACTTAACCTGCCATCTGTGGGGGCAGCCCTGCTCCTTCTCTGGGACCCACAAAGAAGGAGATAACAAGTCAGACTGTATTTATTTGGTAGTCTTGTTTCTGGCCTGTGTGTATCTTCTCCAGCCCGAGTTCCACCCAGAGGACCTTATTTTAGTAACTTGATTCGAAGTTTCTCCTCCTTCTACCTGGCCTACCTCCGTCAGGTCCTGGTTTCAAAGTACCGCAGTTCTCCTCATAGGGCGCCCTTTGTGTGGGCCCATGCCAGTCATTCTGAGAACTAGATCCGGTCTTTGCATCCCAGGCCCCCTCCTGCCACCGGGTCCCTCTACTGCCAGCTCTGCCCCCATCCTGGGGTCTTGTCAACAGCATGACTGCCAGGGGATGACTGCACGTCCACCTGGATGTCTTCCATTGTCCTGTTGAACACTTTCCCCATCACCTTCTGTGCCCCCGAGACTCTGACTGGCTTCTGCATCTTTGCATTTGTGGTGTGGCCTCCCACCAGTCCGGCACCATCAGAGCTCTCCTTAGAGCAGGGGCCTCGAGAGGCTGGACCACCAACTATGCTGCAGACCTGCTGGCAAGGCACTGAGAGTTTCTCAGAAGCATTCTCCGAGGATTCACCTTCTCGAATCACCTGCAAGTCAGGTGGTCTAACAAAATGAGAAGACAAGGAGGACACTCGGAGCTCCGCTCAATTCTGCCATTATTGGCAAAACTGTTCATCAGCATTAAAATAGGAAGAAGGTAGAAGTGACGAGGCATATTGCTTCAAAAAATCTGACTGCTGCTCACAGAAACTAATGCGTAGTGGGTGTGCAGAACACAGTTGCTGAACAGCCCTTACTTACACAAATCACTCCCCAGTGCTTAGGTGTGGGGAGCCTGGATCCCTGCCATAATTTTCACTAGAAAGAGACCTCCATAGAAAAGAGAATTGTGGTCTCTCAATAAACGTCCTTTAGCTATTACATAAAAGGAGAGAAAAAAAAAACAAAAAACGAGGGCATTGCTGTCTTTCTTACACACACACACACACACACACACACACACACACACACACACACATGCACACACACGTCCGGCAATATAAAATGCTGGATATTATTTTCTAATCACTGCTAAGAAAGCACCAGGTCTATCACACCAACCTGCAGCTAAGAACACACAGCATGAGTTTTGTTACAAAAAGGCCGGCTCCCTGTCTCCCAAACAACATGCCCACGTCGGCCCACACCTGCGCTGCCTCCCTTCTACCCTCCTCCGGGAAGCTGTAGGCAAGAAGCTGGTCATTAGGAGCCTGACCTACTCACTCCTCCCCAACCTCTGGCTCATCTCTCAGAAAGTAACAGTTACCATCCCAGCACTGGGATCCACAAACCAAAACCTCTCCCACAAATACACGTCTTACTTCCATTCCCTGGCAAAATATTCCTTTAGAGCCACCTCAATAAGAATTACCCAAACAGACCTTCACACAGCCTGGAGAGGGAGAAGAGAGAGTTTTTCTTTGCTTTTCTTTTCTTTTTTTAAACAACAGGCAAATGAGCTGCCGAGTCAAATATGCACAAAGAACCTACAGATGCTGGGACTAGAGTAATGAAGGGAGGCAAAATAGAAAGTGTGTCCCAAAATTCAGCAAAAGAAGTGGCTAACACTGTAATGCACTATTTAAAAAAAAACTCAAAATGCATACAAATCCATTTCTATTTACAAAAAAATCCACTGTCAACAAGATGTCAGAATTTGAAATAAGGACAAAATTTGACAGTGTAATGTATGTTAGCGATACGTGCTATGATGCAAAATAGCGGCTATGAATTGGCCCTGCTCTCCTGGACAAACCCATTAAATCTCTCTGAAACCCAGTGTTGCAGTGTGTAAAATGGTGTTCGTAATATCTGCACTCACTGGCCCGCTGGGTTGTGACAACAAGGTTCAGGTATACAGAAATATGAATGGACTTTTGAGTACACACCAAGTATAGATTATTATGGCTATTATTATTTTTAATTTTGATGTAATATGGTCTCTCTTCACCCTCTCCAAGAGCCAGTATGTGAATTTTTAAAATTCCATCAGTCATTCAGACATTGGAAAATGAACCGACGTCTGGCTGTCGGCTTCAGTCTTCGTCTGCATGTTTGGCTAACAAAGCTGCATGCTTGGAAAAGTCATGAGTTCACTGCTGCGCATTTGAAAGCATCAAGCTCTAGGATTATTATGTTTTCTTACACTACTGTGATAATGGTAATTTTCCTGTCCACATGTAAATTTAAAATGGGCATTTTCATGCCGATTTGGAAAAACTAGCTGAAGAGGACTGTCCATCTCACATAAATGTTATTTATATTTCTAGGTAGCTCATTTTTATTTGGGATATATGTGTAGGCCAGCAATGCGTGGGAGAACATGAAATCATTCTCCATGAAATTTAGGAACCAAATTTAATTTTGCAATTGTTTGCAAAAATATTTTATTTTATTTTTTTAATTACTTCATTGTTCTTCAGTTACAGTTGTCTGCATTTTCTCCCCTCCCCTCCCCCTCACCCCATCTAAACCCACCTTCCCCCCTTGCTTCCACCCTCTCCCTTGGTTCTGTCCATGTGTCCTTTATAGTAGCTCCTGAAAACCCCTTCTCCCCATAGTCCTCTCCCCCGTCCCCTCTGGCTATTGTTAGATTGTTCTTAATTTCAATGTCTCTGGTTATATTTGCTTGCTTTTTTCTTTTGTTGATTATGTGCCAGTTAAAGGTGAGATCATATGGTATTTGTTTCTTACCGCCTGGCTTACTTCACTTAGCATAATGCTCTCCAGTTCCATCCATGCTGTTGCAAAGGGTATAAAAGCTCCTTCTTTCTCTCTGCTGCATAGAATTCCATTGTGTAAATGTACCATAGTTTCTTGATCCACTCATTTGCTGATGGGCACTTAGGTTGCTTCCAGCACTTGGCTATTGTGAACATTGGGGTGCACAGGTTCTTTTGGATTGGAGTTTCAGGGTTCTTAGGGTATAATTCCAGCAGTGGAATTGCTGGGTCAAAAGGCAGTTCCATTTTTATTTTTTCTGAGGAAATTCCATACTGTTTCCCACAGTGGCTTCAGCAGTCTGCATTCCCACCAACAGTGCAGTAGGGTTCCCTTTTCTCCACATCCCCTCCGACAGTTATCTGTTGCTTTGTTTATGGTGGCCATTCTGACTGGTGGAAGGTGGTATCTCATTGTTTTTTTTTTTTAAGATTTTATTTATTTTTAGAGAGAGGGGAAGGGAGGAAGAAAGAGAGGGAGAGAAACAGCAATGTATGGTTGCCTCTCACATGGCCCTCAATGGGAACCTGGCCCACAACCCAGGCATATGCCCTGACTGGGAATCAAACCAGCGACCCTTTGGTTCCTAGCCCACACTCAATCCACTAAGCTACACCAGCCAGGGCTCACTGTGGTTTTAATTTGCATCTCTCTGACGGCTAGTGATGCTGAGTATCTTTTCATATGCCTCTGGGCCATCCGTATGCCCTCCTTGGAGAAGTGTCTGTTCAAGTCTTTGTTTGCAAAAATATTTTAAAGGGCAACATACTTAAAAAAAAAAACTAGCTTTGAAAGGGTTAGTACATGGAAATAAACTAAGCCATCACGTTTCTCTATGGCACTTGCTAAAGAAAAGCTTGATAGCCCCCTTCTGAAATGTGCCTAGGAGTGAGGTGAAGATACCACAAACAGGGATGAGCACTGCAGGCTGGTGTCCTCGTTTGCTCGAGATTATTACAATAAAATGGGAACTTTCCTCACAGTAATTGTGACAGCACCTGTAGGGCTGAGATCTCATCTCACCTGGCCCATCCTAAGTTCACCCCACCCGCGAGGTGATCACTGTTACCTGTTCAGTGTGTATCCTCCTAGACTTCTTCATAGGTAATGACAAACACCTACAGCATTGCCCAGCAAGCTTATTTCTTCATATGTGTTCTGGAGAACCAACCCACCAGGCAGGGACAAGGAGCTCTTCCCCAAACTCGGTCACGGATGCATCGTGTTGTGTGGTACAGATCCACCATGTTTTATCTTAGTTTATCAGTTTGTCCCATTTCTGTGGATGGATACATGGGCGATTTCCAGTGTCTTTATGTTCAAATGGGCCACACTGAGAATCCCGTATACGCTTCCTAGTGCGCATAAGTGCGTCTTTCTCCAGGGTGCACACTGAGAGGTGAAATTGTGGCTTCAGGGACACTGACATTGTTTCTTTATTTAAATTTTAATGGACACCGCCAACTTGCTGTCCAGCAATGGAATGCCAACGTACACTTTCACCAACCAGCTCCACTCCAGTTAGGAGGCATCTCCATGCTATTTAGGGAGGAAGTGGGTGGGAAGGAGAAGCTGGTGCCTTCTAGCTCTGTGGGAGTTATGTACATACATTCCGCTGGTAAATCCTGAAAGAGTGCAAGGACTCAGCCTGGCAATAATTCTCTCTTTTCTATTACACTAAAGCTAATTCCTCTTTTATGCTGCTAAGCCCTTTTATTCCATTTTCAGCCGACTCTTGATCTCAGATATCAGATATCCTCTGGACCTATATTTCCTTGGGATATGACCCTAATGAAATAGTCCATTGGAATTAATAGTGACTATCATTTATTAAGTGACACATACTTCGTATGTACTATCTCAGTCAATCCGAGAAATAGCTCTGTTAGATAAGTACTACTTTGACCCACGCTTTACAGATGAGAATATAGTCGAAGAGGTTACAAGCACCTGCCCACAGTCACAACATCTGTCAAGTGGTGGAGCCGAAATCCGGATCCCGGTTGGGTGACTCACTGCAATGCCAGCTCTGGGGCTGTGAGTCAACAGGCTCCACTCAAAGCAATCATTCCCTCCTCTGCCCTGCTAACTTTATCTCTGCTCCTTTTATATCAGGTGCAGCTTTCTACCTTGTATTAGTTATTTCTGAACAGAATTTATCTAACATTTTAGACTGTTATCTTCTCAACTGAAAGATGCATGGCCATCAGTCTCCTCTGTCTCCACCACGGTTTCAAAAAGTACAGTAACCTCCTGCCTTGGCCAGTGGATGGAGTATCATCCCATGGACCAAAAGGTCACAGGCTCAATTCAGAGTCAGGGCACATACCCGGGTTGCAGGTTCAATCCCCAGTAAGAGTTATAATAGTGATCAATGCAACCAATCAATGTTTCTCTCTCTCTCTCTCTCTCTCTCTCTCCCCGCTCTCTCTCTCTCCATTCCTCTTTCTCTAAAAGCAATGAAAAAATATCCTCAGATGAGAATAAAAACACTTTAAAAATATAGTTCCTCCAACAGAGTAGAAACTTAATAAATATATTTGAAAGAAAGACATAATCACCATTTAATCTCATAAATTTTCTCCCCATAGAATCCAAGATCGCTGAGTGTCCCCCAAGCTGAATCTGACAATGGCCTTCATGGGTCACCTCCGGTGGCATCTGTCCTGGGGCAGGTTCCCTCATCAGAACCTCTAGCCATGGATCTCCTACAAGCCTGTTGCTATCATTAGGAACCATCTGCCTTATGGCCAGTTCCCCTAGGATTCCACTGCGGCAGGATCTGGTGCCTTAATTTGAGTTCATTCATCTGATGCCTTAATTAGAATTTATTTGCCTTAATTTATCCATTGAAGCCCTTCCCAGCTGCTGCTCCCCATCTTTATGCTCTCTTTTCTGTCTTTCATTCCAAGCCCTCTTCTCCTAGCATTTAAAACCAGTTTCCAATATTTGGGGTCATGCCTTTATTTTTATTTTGCCTTCCAAGTCAACTGCTCAGTGGAAGCTTGATTTGACTGTCTGACTTACAGGCCAGCTCCACCCCTGGATTCTCTCTCTCTCTTTTGATCCTTACTTGAGGATATGTTTATCGATTTGAGAGAGAGAGAGAGACATCAATGTAAGAGAGAAACATCAACCGGTTGCCTCCCCATATGGGGGTGAAACCCACAACCTAGGCACATGCCGTGACCGGGAACGTGACCCACAACCTTTGGCATACGGGATGACACTCGAAACAACTGAGCCACCTGGCCAGGGCTGGACACTATACCTTGAATCATCTTCCATTTCGTTCTCTGCTACCCAAGGGAAAATCATACTCTAACCTGTGACTGATGCAAGCCTCCCAAATTTCAGCTTAGACCCAGAATCCTGGGCTTTGTTTATTTGGATGGAAATTTGGCCAACAGGTACTAACAAACAATGTAACAAGGACCATCCGTGCTTTAGTAAAGGAATCAGCCCCCATGTCAAGAAGACTGAACCAGCACTTTCTCCTCTGCCTCTCTCCAGCCTACTCATCCCAAAAGCCACGGTCAAGTCCCTGCTCCATGTTGTCCTTTCTATTTTTTCCCCAGGAATTATTGAGAACTTTATTAAGCTTCTGATGTCCATTACCCAGACTAATATTTAATTATATATGGTCTCTTGATTTATGTGATTTAGGATGTGTCTCATTTGACTAAAATCTTCTTGAAACAGGGACCATACTGCCATATTCTCCTTAACCACCGTCATCAACGTCACCAAGCACACAGTTATTTAACATTTACCATGTACAGTTACTCTTTACATGAATTAAATCAATTAGTTTTTATAAGAACTCTAGGAGGTAAGTACTATTGTTATCCCCATTTCACAGATGGTAATACTGAGGCACACAGAGGATAAGCAATGGCACAAGATCACGTGGCTACTATGTGGTGAAGCACGTATTCAAGTCTGTGCAGTCTGGTTCTAGGGTCTCTGGGTTTAACCACTGAGACCTCTTCTTCCAGGCAATCCCTTTACGGTACTGAAAACAGCTGAGCATGGAAATATTACATAATAAATATTCATTGGCTGCTTGGTATACAATTTGACACTAATGGTCCTTTCAGAATCCTTAAGTCCGTGCTACGATCTTTTTGAGATTCCACTGTACAAGGTCCAATTACTTAATTGGCTACTGTCCAATTACAGAAGAAGAGATCAGACTGTAGCAAGATTTGCCCACAAGAGCTGTGAAAGCATTGAAGAGGCAGACCCTGAGGAAGATGCTATTGAACGTTGGTTTGGCTGGAAAAGCACTACGTGTGACAGTAAAGGACATGGTCCAGTCGGGGCAGACAGGAAAGTGCTTTCTGGTGGAGAGAAAGGGCTTTGGGGTGAGGCTGTCTGAGCTGGAGTCCAGTGCTATGGGACACCTTTCTCATGGAGCCACTGTGAAGCTATGTGAGCCAATTGCTAAGTGCTTAGCACAGTAATGGGCAGAGCAGGTGCGTGTTGACTGCTGTATTATTCATAATAATTAGAATGATCAACAATATCTGGCATCTGGGCTCCGGAGTTGTATGCAGGGATGGAGAAGGAAAGCTCAGTGCATATTCAGAATTCAGTATCTTTTCCTAGGGCTCTCATAACCTGAGTCCAGTGGGCTCTAGGGAGCTCAGGCAGTGGGTAGTAGAACCAAATTTAGGGAGAACACTATACCTAAGCCTAGAGATTCCAAGGTCCTCATGGAATGCCTACAGAAAGAAAGGCACTAGGTACAGGGATAGGGTCCTTTCCTCAGGACCAAGCCACTGATGGGATCTGGTGAAAACCCATGACTCAGCTGACTGAGGCTCAGGACCAGAGCAAGAGAGCAGCAAGGGTACCTTGGAGCGGAGCCCAATCCATGGGGTGAGATGGCTTAAATCAGCTCTACCTCTGCTCAGGAGTGGCCCCAAGAACCGTGGGCAGGCTGAGTATGCAGATAAGGATCATGTGGCATCAAAGGTTGAAAAAATATGAAAAGTTGGGAGCCAGGCTGGACCTGCTCCATATTTCATGGGGCTGCCTCACTCCCTATCCAGGCCTCTCCCTGTTGGTGAGCAAGCAATCTGGTGCCCTGCCCTTTGCTGAAGGCAGGCACACGGCAGGTGACTGACCCTGGGGAGCAGACACCAAGCTGTCCGTAGGCAGAGTCCCTGGTGCATGCCTCTCTGCAAGCCTCCCAGGCTCCAGGGCTCCAGTGGTGGGGCACACGTCCTCTGGGCAGGAAGCGTCGATTCACACAGCACGAGAGCCATAACATAGCGGGAGACCCATGGAAGGCTTTTAAATGTCTATTTTTTAAAGTGGTTAGCAAAGCAGGGGAGAAATTGTCAGAGATCCACAATGAGGAGTTTAATCGAGAGTCAGCAAAGGGGTGAAAGAAAGCAGGAGAGAAGACAGTGCAAGAAGAGGCCTCGGGAGTTTGGAAGGGAAATACAAAGGTTGGTAACGAGGGGGGAAAATAACAGTCACATTTCAGAAACAGTTCAGATTGACATTTGTGGACACTGTTTCCCAAGTACCTGCTGTTTTTTTAGGCACATGTTATTAACCCTTCCAGAACAGCCCAACGCGCCAGCACATCTGACAAATTTCCACTAGTTCTTAACCCTAGCTCAAAGTCCACCGCCTTTAAATAAAGCCACACTCTTTGCTGGTCTCTTTTCACACAACTTAATGCTTGTAATAGTGTATTTCAAAGTATAACACAATGAATTATGAACTCAGTGTATTATAGCCACCCATAATCTCCTTGAGGATGCTCATCTTCCTGTCCCCAAGACCTTGAAGACTTAGTACAGTTCCTAAGAGGACACTCAACTTATGAACACTGAATAAATAAGTAAAAAAAAAAAAAAAGGAAGGAATAAAGGGGAAAAGGAAAGAAGGAAGCAGAGAAGGAAAGAAAGGGAGGGAGGGACGACCCCTCCGTGTTGGAGCACAGGGAACCCAGAGGGGAGGCGGGACTTGAGTCTATAAAAGTTCCTTAGCCTGTCATGAGAGTCACGGAGGGCAAGCTAAGCACATATCTCACTGGCAAAGCAGCATAATTAAAGGTTATAAGGCAGAACTCTGTTTTGAAAAGCTACCGCCAATGCTCTCTTCACCCTACATGTTATTAGTCTCATTCGCTTGCTCCCTACTTCAAATTAATGTCTTGCACGCCGAGATTTAGCATATACAGCCTCGCCCAAAACCAGTGGACCTCAGCTTCTCCAGGAAATATTCCTAAAATGACCTTCTGTCAGACTCTTTGTTATGCCAGCACTTTATTCTTAAGGTACATCACCCTAACCCTGCACCCACTTATTCGTCCCCTGGGTGATGGTTTTCCCTAGGAGTCATGAGTATATTCTTTACAGCCAGACAGACTTGGGTTCAAATCAGGGCTTAGCCACTCACTTGCTTTCTAGCTCCAGCTAAATTACTTAATCCCTCTGAGCTGCAGTCTGTTCAGCTGTATAGGGATGATGAATGATACCTAGCAACATGGTTTTTGTAAGAATTGATGGCTACTTATAGTTTAGACATATTCTAAGCAATCAATAGTAATAGTGGTATTGGTAATACCAGTTAAAGAGTAGTCATGGTAGGTTTGTTTGTTTTTATACCCTGGTAAACTCCCTGGCACAGAAGACCGAGTTCTCTTTCTTTCCTTAGTATCTCCTTTCTCCCCATCCCCAGCTGTACACATCTCCTTCCTTCCAAGGTGTCTTGCGATTCTCTGTGACTCAATGCAGGGTGAGTACCATGCGTGATGGTTCTCCTCTTCCACCGTGACCTGGACCTGTGAATGCCACTGCCAACCACCCAGTCCACGAGCCGAAAGTTTGGGTCTCATCCTGATCCACCGTTCTTCCTCATTCCCACCAAATGCAATTTATTAAACTCCATCCATCCATGTCCTAAACAGCTCCTGGCTCTTTCCAGTGTTCTTCATATCCAACGCCATCTTCATCAGCTTACCTCCATCTCGACTCAGACCGTCACCAGAGCTTCCAGACTGCTCGTCTCAAGGTTGACTGTCTTCCTCACCCCACTTCGCCCCCCCTCTGGCCAAAGAGGCCTTCTTATGTCTCAAATGTGACATGTGACACCCCGGCCCCCAGCTTCAGGCCCTCTCGTGGCTTCCCATTGCTCCTAAGATAAATACACAACTTGTTAATATGGTTGTTCTATAAGCATCCTTATTACCTGTGTGGAAACCACACTGGTTTATATCAGGGTCCCCCTCTTTGCACAGGCTGTTGTCTTTTCCTCCAACAGTGCTCAAAGAAATAAGCTTTGCACAATACTGCCTCAAAGACAAACTTAAGCCCTAAACACAGGACTAGGAAGGCCTCTTTCTGGTCCAGGATATGGTACATAATTGATATAAAACACTGTGTGGAGACAAGTCTCAGAGAAAAGGGCCAAGCTCATCTAGCACAAGAGAAAGTGATGGGTGGAGGAGCTGGGTGCCTAAGAGCACTTCATTTCACTCTTCTAAATGCACCCTGTCAAAGGGAAGGGAATAGACCCAGTAAGGCTTCAGTTAGTGACTGCACAATGAAGCAGAATATTTGTCTTCATGCTCCTGAGCTGCAGACCATTCAGCATTAGAAAACACCACCAAGTCTGTTTCCCAACATGCCTGGGGCCCTGGGAGTGAAGAGGATCCTGATTTAATGAGCAAGGCACACCATCTGTCAACAAGACTGCTCAGCAGTAACTCAGCAAACAGCAGTCCCCAGAACCCAGGGAACACGGCACTTGGGCACCATTTGGGTAAGATGTAGCTCCTGGCTCAGTGGTCAAGAGATCTTACGCACCCCACCTACTCAACCTGGGAGTGGTAAGTGGTATCTGTGTGCCCCTCCTTGCACACAGTTCAGCCCAGCCTCAACCTTTTCTGTGGGTTCTCGATGAGCCACTGCAGAGGGGAAGCACGTACCTTTGAACAGAGTGCTGAAGGGCTGCAGCTCTGACTCCTACGCTTTCTGAAAAACGGCTTCAAGGAGCATTAATGGAAACAATATTATTGACCGAAGCATTGACCTGAGCTTACAACTACAGGAGAAGAAAGGAGAGAATAATTTATTTTATATTATATTATTTACATTATATTATACATATCTAATGTTTTATGATTTTAAAATTGAAATCATCTAGAATGGCCCTGACCAGGTGACTCAGCTGTTTGGAGCATCGTCCCATACACCGAAGAGTTGCGGGTTTGATTCCTGGTCAGGGCACATGTCTAGGTTGCAGGTTCAGTTCCCAGTTGGGGCAGCACCGAGGCGGCTGATCAGTCTTTCTCTCTCACATCAATGTTTCTCTCTCTTTCTCAGAAATCAATAAACATATCCTCACATGGGATTCAAAAAAGAAAGAAAGAATCTGGAATGTATTCTGTACCTAAGTTGGTAAAAGTAACATAGGGGTTGCTTCTCCTTCCGTTGTAAACTGCTACAATCTTTAACCAAAGGGTCCAAAACCAGTCTACACAAATGAGGGTTTTCGTTTTTTAAATCAAGCAACCTGGAAAGCTATGTGACTCTTTGTCTGCACTCCCATAGCTTATTTTATGTACTAAATTGTGGGGTCCACTTATTTGGGGATCTTGATGTGAATCCCTAGCCCCTAATCCAGTGCTAAGCACATAGGCAGGCAGGGCCACAAGCACATACCCAGGAGTCAGAACCTGAGCTTCAAATCCCAGCTCTGTTACCCAGCAACGGAAGCTTGGTCACATACTCCAAGGCTCAGTTTCCTCATGTGTAAAATGGGAATGATGGTTGTTTATACCTCATGGGGTTGATGTGACAATTCTATGAAAATACAGCCCGTGAAATGCTTAACATCCAACTGAACACAGAGGAAGCACTCCACAAGTGTTTGCTACTACTATAAAAACCGTGCAACTGAAATATATTAATTCCAGTTAAAATGCCTTTATATATAAATTGTTGGGGCTCTTCTTCTGGAATCACCTGGACTTCCTCACTCCCATTCTTCCAAACTATCCTAATGTAGATTTTGGTGCAATTTGATACATAGAGACAACTGAAAATCAGTTAAATCTCTGAACTTCTTTACCTGAACTTCTTAGCTCTGTCTTATTCTCTGATTTTCCTTTATAGCCATATGATCTTTCATATTGCTTGGCACTTACAGTAACTCCAGTAAATATTTATTTAGTGAATGGAACATTTGTTGAATAAATCATGGAATGAATAAAGTAGGTGAACGAGCTGAATAATCATAAGCAATTTACTCAGCTTGTTCACCCAGCCTAGCTTCAGGACTATATTAGAATACTCTCAAAGGGTGGAGAAATTAAACTATGAACTGAATGTGGGGAACAAATTTTTTAGATTCCCTTTGATGCTGCTTTGCTGGACATTTGGTCATGCTTTCTAGTTTCCCATCACATTTTGAATGTTTTCCCTACATGTATTCATCTCCTGTTGCAGCTGTAACAAATTATGACAAACATATTGGCTTTAAACAACACAAATTTATTATCTTAATAATTCTGGAGCTCAGAAGTCTGAAACGAGCCTCAGGGGGCTAAGGTCAAGGCATCAGCAGGCCTGTGTCCCAGTTTGCAGCTCTAGGGGAGAATCTGTTTCCTTGACTTTTCTAGCTACTAGAGACCTTCTGTACTGCTTAGCTCACAGGCCCCTTACTCCGTTGTCAAAGCACATTACTCCAACCTCAGCTTCCGTGGTCTCCTTTATCTCACTCTGGTCTTCCTGCCTCCCTCTTATAAGGACCCCTGTGATTACATGGGCCCACCTGGATAATCCCGGCTAATCTCCCCTCTTCAAGATCTTTAATTTAATCACATCTTCAAAGTCCCTTTTATCATGAAAGGTAACACATTCACAGGTTCCCAAGATTAGGACAAAGACATTTGAGGGGGTCATTATTCAGCCAGCCCACTGTGTTTGGAGTAATTCCTGACTTTCGTGTTCAATCCCACCGAGGTAGAACCCTGAACTTGACTCTTCAGAGGACACAGGCCTGTGACTGAATGTGGCCAACCTCACATGCTTGAGACTTCAGTTCTGAAGTGAACAACATGAGGAAGTAGGTCTGATGTGGAATTCATTTTTCAGTAAGGTTGGTGGGAAACTGTCCAGCGTTCTGGACAGGGGTAGAATCAGCCCATGTGATGGGATTTGGCTGTCTCTGCTGAGCAGTGGCAGGAGCTGACGTCTTTTCTAGAACAATCCCATAGTACATTCTTGTAAGTGTACCCTTCAATTCTGATTCTTTGGCCCACCCATAGATGCAGTGAGACCTCCAATGCTTTAATGGATTTCTTTTCTGTTTACATTAATCTTGAAGAGGTTCTGTTATAAACAATGAAGGACCCCAGTGGACATAGCTTCCTGACCTGGGTTATAAGAAAAGCTTTCAGAGAGGCTGATGGAGTGTTCCTAGAAAATTAGAACAATAGGTGATATTTTGGGGTGCCTTTTAGGTGCCAAGTGCTTAGTAAAACGGCTCTGAAGAAATGCAGTGTCATCGTTCAAACTAGGGGGTGGCAGACGGCGCCCTCCTTTGTAGTAAAAGGTGGGGGGGAAGGGGGAGAGAACGCTCCACTTGCTCTCCTCTCTGACTTTGATTTCCACTCCCCTCTCAATCTAAGCAGACCGATGTAGATACAATGTTTGTGAAGGGATAAGAAGAAAGACTTTGATTATTGATGCTGGTCAGCATGAACATACCCCGCAGGGTTTTTCAAAGCACTTTACCACCATTCCTTGTTTATATTAAATAAATAGTCTTGGACTATCCATTAGTTTAGAAAGTGCATCTGGCTTAAGACTGCTTCTCACCTATTGCTTCTCCCCAGCACACCCCCGCTCCTGCATTATCTACAGCTTGCCTGCATAATCTACAGCTTGCTCACCTATGGCTCTTTGCAAGACAGGGTGATTTTTCAAAACGTTTTTCAATTGCTCTCCGTTCTGTGCCTTCTGCTTATGGTTGGGAGTTCAAATCCTGACTCTGGCAATTAGTAGCTGTGTGACATGGACCAGTCACTTAACCTACCTCTCTGACATTCCTTCTATAAAATGTTGATACTTCATCCCCAAGCAGATTTGTAGAGAAGGCCTAGTAAGTGCATGGTGTGGCGGCCAAGCTCACGTTTTGGGTTCAGACGTATGGCCAGAGTTCGTATCTTAGGTTCCCTCTTATCAGGCATGTGTCCTTCAGCAAGTAGTTAACCTAGGTGCCTCTGTCTCCTACCAGTAAAATGGGAGATGGATAAGAACTCCCTTATAGGGTTGACGATTAAATGAGATAATAGATGGAAAACTTTTTGCATAGTGCCTGTTAGCTACTAATACGACAAACAGTGAAGTGGCTGTTTGGCGTGGTTGTTTGGAGTAAATTAAGGAATTATCAAATGAAAGAAGAAAAGACATGTTTCACATGACCAACCTTCTTTACCACAGTCTCTAGTGATTCAAAACACGCAGGAAACAAACATTTAAAAGCTGCTCCTATTGGTCACATACGTGGTTGCCCGAGTCCGAGGATGGGAGAGCAAGTGACCGGGAAGGGGCACCAGGAAACCAAGGGGAGGACGGAATTGGTCTGTATGTTGGTGGTGTTGGTTACAGGGCTCTATTCTTTCTCCAAACTCATCAAACAGTACACTGAAAATGAGTGCGTTTTATATGTATTATACTTCAATAAATGGATTCTTATTATTACATTGCACGTCCTCTAGAACGGGGGTTGGCAAAGACTTTCTCTGGGAACGGCCAGATAGTAAATACTTCAGGCTTTGCCAGCCATAGACTCTGTTAAGACAGCTCAGCTCTGCTGTTGCAATGTGCACACAGCCAACAGACAATCCAGAAATGAATGGATGTGGCTGAGTTTAAATAAAATTTTACGCCTGGACCAAAATTTGGTTTCATATAATTTTCATGTGTCATAAAATATTCTTCTTCTTTTGAGTGTTTCCCCCATTTAAAAATGTAAAAATCATTCTTAGCTCCTGGCCTTATAAAAACAATTTGCTTGCCAAGCCCTGCTGTAGAGTTCAGGAGAGCCTCTGCCAAGCAGCGTTCTGAAATCTGCTTTCGGGGCCTCTCCCTGCAAATGCTGTGTCTAGGAGGGCTGGGGATCGGCTCCCGTGAGTCCTGTGGCGTCCTTGCCAGACCCCGTACCCGCTGTGGCCAGGCTAAGCCGCTGCCTCTTGACTTCAATTTCTTCGTCTGTCCAGGGAGGCCAGCAACCACCTCCCAGAGCTCCGCAAAGCTTATTCAGCTTGTTATTGGGGAGGGAACGCTCTATCCAAGTGCAGAAGCTGATCATGGCTCGGGTTATGTGCCTGGCCTGTCTCAATCATCAGGGGGAAAGGTTTGATTTTTCAGGTTGTCATTTCTAAAATTGCTTGTCTTTCCAGGTGACGTTCTTATTTCTGAATGCAGTCTGACCTTCATATTCCCCAAAGCAGAGGTTATTTTTTCAAAGGGCTGGCAGCAGACCCGGACTCGCAGAAAGATCGCTCCTGCCCTGCCAAGCTGCCATCTCCAGCACAAACCGTCCCTGAAGGCGGCGGGGGTGGCTTCCCCCTAACGATGTTGCCTGGCCAAGGCCAGAGATCGTGCCAAGCTCCCCTGACAGTGAAGGGAGCTTTACAAATCCAACCCAGCTCAAACTGAGATTTCTCTTTTGCTTTCTGACAGTGGTAGGAATATAAGGAACCCCCCTTTGGGGTGGTAAAATCTGCCAAGATAGCCACAAAAAGTTAAGATAATTCTGAAGTTCCTAAAGCCTCAAGGCTTAAAAGCACTTTTTAAAAATATTTCACCTACAATGTAGACAACCTTCCATTGAAGAAATGGATGATGCCGGCACCCCGTTCATTATCTCCCTGCTGGAAGCATTCAAATCAATCGTTGCATTAGGGATTGCAACATTTTTCTGTAGAGGGCCAAACAGTAAATATTTTAGGCATTTCAGGCAATTTAGTCTCTGCTGCAACTACTGAACTCTGTTGCTGTGGTGAAAAAGCAGCCATAAATGGATGAGCATGGCGGTGCTCCAGGAAAACTTGGTTTACAGAACCAGGCGGCGGGCCAGATTTGGCCCGCAGGCTGTGATTTGCTGAGCCCTGTCTTGAGCTGTAGTATCTATAAGAGAAGGTAGGTGGATTGAGGAACAGGAAATAAATTCACAAATACTGCTTGGGATACCTGCAGATAATATCGTAATTATCAGTATAGATTGCAGAGTAAAACCTAACCAGTCAGCATGTTGTACTAGGAGCGGGGGCAGGAGGTGAATCTTGACCACAGTGAGTTTTGCATCTGATGGAGGAAGAAAGAGCTGGATGAGCAGCTCTGGAGACAGTAAGAGCCCATGGGGTGTAGAGACCCCCGCTGACTGGACAGATGGCAACAGCTTTCACAGAGAGGTTTCACCGGCCGAGATGGGTACGATTCAGGTGGGTGAACACCAGGTAGAGAAACACAACTCGAACAAAGGCACAGGGAAGGATGTGCAAGGTGTGTTCACAGAAAAGTGAGTTGGCAAATTGGAGCAAAACTGGAAAGGCGTTTAGGGGTGACACAGAAGACTTTTAAACATCGGTGTTGACAGCGTAAACTCTTGGCAGAGTCAGAGGGCGGTATTGAAGGTTTCTGAGTGCTTGGGATAATACTCCCTATAAAGCAGCAACTCAAAGAATCCTCCTCCGTGACAAAAACGATGTGGCTGGCTGCATCTCGCCCGTTATCAATACAGTGTTGCTAACAGGTCACATTTATGAAGCCATTATTATCTGCCTGATAATAACGTACTAAATGCCTGACTTTCGTATGTCATCGAACACATAAAAATAACTGATGTGGTTATTTTGTATCCCCCTCCCACAGACTAGAAAATGGAGATGCAGGAGTTAACGCACTCAAAGCCATCAGCTTTGAAGAGGCAGAGCGTGGGTTTAAACCCAGGTCTGCCTCTGTGTAAGCTTTTAATCACTCACTTAAATGGCTTCTCAGTACATTTAAACATATTCCTGCGTTAGGTAAATGAAACTTTAAAAAAACCACTCATTTTTAACTTGCCTCTTCCAGTGTTTCTCCTACTCAAAACCCCCCTAATACTAGATTACATGTCTCATCTTTTTGTCTTCCTACTAATTATTTTTTTCGAGAGCAACAGACTCATGAGTAAAGATTTAGAAATTTCAATTCTGTTAAAATTTCATCCAATTTGAGCTCAGCAATTTAGCATAAAATTGTGATTTTCAACCACGCCGTATCTCTCCGTCTACGAATGTAATTATGTCTGCACTGTTTTTGTCTACATTTTAGGCGGGCCTTGCTTTAATGCACACAAACCATATACTTATCTCACATGGCTTTTTGCTCAAACAGCGCAGTGGAATGCAATTTCAAATAAATAAAAATGCTCATCAATAAAAACCTAGAGGGGAACAAACTGCCAGCAACCGTTGCGTTCAGGTTCTATGATTACAGGGGACCTGTTTCGTTTTCTCTAAATTACTTAAAATTGGGTTATATTAATGTTATAATTTTTAAATATAATCATGTGGAAATGTTCTCTTTTGAAGAAAGATTATGAAACAACACACTGGGATCTAATGTAATAAGCAACTAATGAAAGAATTCCCTAATGCAAAAAGTGACTGTGTTCCATGAAGATTCCATGATTCTTGGTTACAGGCACTCAGAGCTATCAGGTCGCTTTAATTCACTGGGTCTAAATGTCAGGCTAGCTGCAGTGAGTCTATCTCCAGCTTCTCTGAATTCAATCAATTTAAGAGAAACAGGAGCAGGGGTTTAGGGGATTAGTCACAACAGGCCATTAATCTCTGCATTCTCAGTTGTAATCCAGCCTCTACCAATGTGATTGGAGGGGAAAAAAATCCCACAGAAAAACCAAACACCCAGAAAAGCTCCAAAGCTGGCTCCCTAGAGACCGATACACTCAGGTCACAATTTGCTTGTCTTTACTTAACCTGAACACAGCATTTGTCGTCTGTCATATTTCCTGTTGGTTTTCCTTTCATGCTTTTTGCTGAAATTCTCAGATCAGATATATTGGAAAAGGAACTATGGTGCCATCCCAGGTAGAGCCTCGCATGTAATTACTGTTTTTAAAAATCATTCTCTTAAGCGAATATGAAACAAATCAAAGCTATCTTTTTATGCTGAAAATTTGTGGGAAAAACACAGTTAAGGTGACACGTGTGTAAATTAGTGCTTGGGGAAGCTGGCAAGACTGAATAATGAAAAGAAAATAACCAAATTCCAGTAAGAAACAGCAAGGGACAAATATTAGAACGTGTAAACATTAAATCTTTTACCATAAGGAATTGTATCATAACAACTCATTTCTTTGTTGCCCTGACCAATAAGCCAACATTGACTAATGGATATCAAGAAGGAAAAACAAGGAATTCGGGTTTTGTTCATGCCACCATGGTCAAGGCCAAGTACTTCAGTACCTAAGACCTTGCATTAGAGGACTTCATAAGCCTAAACCCTAGTTGGAAAATGAAAAATGTGACATTAAGTTTTTTTAATTATTAAAAAAATGTGGGCCAGATCCAGTAAATTGACTCCGAAGATCATTTTATAAAGAAGACACAACTGCCTTTTTTCTAAG
Source organism: Micronycteris hirsuta (assembly GCA_004026765.1). Taxonomy (NCBI): domain Eukaryota; kingdom Metazoa; phylum Chordata; class Mammalia; order Chiroptera; family Phyllostomidae; genus Micronycteris; species Micronycteris hirsuta. Next base: position 10,260 of record PVJI01001958.1, on the reverse strand, counting down.
TACCTTTAAACTATTCCCCCGACATCCTGGCTTCCTCTGGAGAATTAGATTCACCCAACCTCGATTGATTGAGTGTTACGTGCAGGCATCGTGCTAAACACTTGCTCAGGCACTGGCTCATTTAATTCCCGTGTTTTACACGATATTGCCAAATCCCTTCTTCCTTTTGCCCAACATGCCTTTTGTTCTTTTAGCTCCAGTCATAACGATACAAAAGCCACCATTTATCAGGTACATTCTACATACCGAACATTATGCTGCATTTTTAAATTTCAGTTCTCCTTAACTTTAAAAAATTTTTTAAAGATTTTATTTATTTATTTTTAGAGAAAGGGTGGGAGAAAGAGAGGGAGGGAAACATCAATGTGTGGTTGCCTCTTGCGCACCCCAAGCTGGGGACCTGGCCCACAACCCAGGCATGTGCCCTGAACGGGAATCCAACAGGCTGGCCAGGGTCCCTTAACTTTAAAGATATGTATTATTACCTTCAGTTTAATAGTGAGAATACTAGAGACTGGAGATTTTAAGTAACTTCCCGAGGTCACACAACAAGTAACAGTGGAGTTGAGATTAAATTCTAAGACGGATATACAGACCCCAAGGTTTCAGTAAATGCTTTATGGAGCAGTAGCCAATTATGACCCCTAGGCTCTTTCCCAGGGTCTTATTAGAGAGCTGTGGGCCGAGTCATGATTCTACAAATAGTTTGGGTTATTTTCTCATTGTGCCTTATCTTCCTCTTGCCCATTTCAAAAGTCATTTGCCACTTTCCTGCTCACTTTGTCTTGAAAGGTTGCCCTGTAATTTAATCTTGCTGCCTCAACATTTTAAAAACTGCAGAAGTTTAGAATCAACAGAAAACTTGTATAATTTTCTGTAAAAGGCTCAACACTATAAAATGTCCAAGTTGGAAAGGATCTTAGAAATGACTTTGTTCAATATCCCCGTTTAAAAGGAGAAAACCAGGACCCACTGAAAACAGACTTCAATGTGTTCTAACTTGCATCCCAATAATCTTTTCTGCCACCTGCTTTATTTGCTCTTCCCTATAATTTATAGAAATATGCTTTAGTAAGAATACTTGAGAAGTTTCAAAATTCTAGAATTAGGAAAGGAATTTGCCTGTTCTTGACCATGGTTTTCTGTCTCTGATCTGACTGGCTAAGCAAAATAACATCTTAATTAAATACCCTAGCTGTTTGGTTTTTGTTTATAGTTTCTGAGGTGGACCACTGTTGAAAGATCTTTGAAAGTTTAACCGCTATTGTATATACTTATTTACTTCCTCAAGGGATTCAGGGATATTTCTGGAGACTTGTAAACAGGTTATACATTACTTATGGAAATAATATGGTAAAACCATAAAGAATTTCTGTTTACCCAGTAATCGCAATACTAGGATTATTTTAAAAATAATTCAATAAATATAAATATCTATAGTCATGAAAACATGCCAAAAATGTTCAAAATTAGAAATATGAGGGAGGACTCCAAAAATTGGAACTTATTTATAAAAAATTGTGTATTTATTTGTACATGTTTAAACTTCAGTCGCTTTCAAAGTAGGCTCCATTGGACGTGATACATTTATTGAGACCTTTTTTTCCATTGCATGAAAGTTTTTGCACTCATTAATTGTGATGCCTTTTAGTGCTTCTGCCATTTTTTGTTTCACCTTTTCCACACTGGCAAAAATGTTTCCCTTTGAGAACTGTTTTCATCCCCGGAAACGAAAAAACATCGCCCAGGGCGAGATCGGGGAGAATGGGGGAAGTAGGTCATAAGGTCATGCATTTTGGTCACAAACTGACTAGCACTCAGTGTGGTGCGGGCAGGTGCGCCTGCACATCACCCATCACAAAATGGGCAAACGCACCGAAAGAACCTTCCAGAAAATTTCTCTGAAACCAAACGTAGTCTCTCACAACAATGGCAGCTGGTGCACTGACTCAGAAGGCTTCCTAGAACACTCACCTAGTGGGGGGAGCCTGTGCTACAAGGGGCCCGCCCTCCAGGAGATAATTCCAGATTTTGGGGGCCCCCCTCATACAAAGGCTCAAGATAGGGAAAATAGAAATATAAATCACACCATTTTAGATGAATAAACTACATGAAGCTATTACAAAGAAAATGATGAATATTAATATCAGCCTTGAGAGGCCCAAGTCACTACAAAGACAGGACTCCTTCCCCCTAACTGAGCCCCTTACACCCGAATGCCCACACGTGCACACGCATGCACATACACACAGACACCAAGGGACAATTCATATGAACAGGAAGTAGGCTTCTACTATGGTGTGTGGTATCACTGAGTTATGAGTTTTCTCTGTCACGGAGCCCAGACTTTCCTGAACAAGCATAACTAGGAAGTAGCATGAGGGAATACTTAAGATCTAATGTAAACTTTTCTGTAAAAGGGACAAAGATTTAAGGCTGAAACCTCAGAATTGCAAACTTGGTAAGTGAAAATTTAGTCTACGGGGAATCAGTTTGCTTTCCTAAATTTTCTCGGATGCTGTTGCAATAGCATTTTTAGCATTGAACTTAATTCAGTGACTCCAACAGTCACACATTTGTGATGCTCAACACTTGCAAGAAGTCTCTGGCCTGCAAGAAGCTCTGATCAAGGAGAACGTTTCCCTTGAACACATGGTTAGCCTAACCATCAAAGGCAAAAACAAAACCCTCATTCATTAATTTGTTCAACCCGTCTTGCCTTTAGATGTGGCACATGACGATACTTTGCTTGGCTCAGTCAAACTCTAATTTTAACAGCTCTCCAAGGAGGAGGGGAAAAATAAATAAATGGAAAGGCTGCACCAGCTCACGCACGTAACATTGAATAGGACTCTCATTAGGCCAGTACAACATAGCACTTCAAAGACCCAAACAAATAAGGCCACCTTGAACTTCACCACAGTGGGAAGAGAGGATAGAACTTGTCACAGGCACAAAAAATAAGGACGTCACTACTTAATATTTCATTCTACAGGGATTTGAGCCACTGTGAATTAGAGCCGGTATCATCATGGTATATTTTAGGACTTAGACAGTGAGATATGGCCATTTACACCCAGGCCATACAATAAAAATGTATTTCTCACAAGTGCCTCACTTTTAACTATCAGTATAATCTCTGTATACCTATAAAGAGGTTCATAATAAGGGCCTTTGTTCTGTAACCTCCTCTATTTTTTTCTGCAATTAAATCAGCAAGCGAACAAACAGCAAACCATCCAGCTGACCATTTCCTTACAGCTGTTAAGATCAATTAGGATATTACAGACAGAATGCACAGCCAAGGACTGCAAACCAACTACACTCTTTCAACTTCTGGGTGCCTGGTAAGACCTGGTGAACTACACCCCAGTTCTGTCACATATGGCTAGCAGGGGACATAGTTTTCAGACACAAGACCGAAACACCACAGAGACCAGAACCCTCGCCTGTATTGCTCTGCAACAAGATCAACGCTGGGTTAGGCTTTCTCTTAAAGCCCTCTAGTCTAGTTGAACACATAACTAAGGGGCAGTGAGCGTTCTCTTGTCCTGGATCCCAATAAGAAAACACCTTATCCTAAGTGATCTCCACAGAGATGACATGGAGAAAGGAACAGCAACACATCCATTGATCCTTAATCGTCCTAGTCCAAGGCTTTTAGTATCATAGACCACAATGCTGCTGAAATACTTTGAAAACCACTGTATCTGCCCCCAAGAAACACTGTTTGGTCAAATGCAGATATGAGTTAAGTCTAAGAAGGAAACAGAAAACTATCAAATGTGTCGCTCCCCGGGAAGGTTCCAGGCCTGACTCTACATGCGCAAACACCCCATGCGGTAGAAGCCACGGGGCAGCTAACAGAGAGGCCTTCCTCCCCATCCCCTCCTAGTCTCATCTTGTCTCCCAGGCTCCTTCCTGCTAAGGAAGGAAAACCATTCTAAATTGCTCCTGGTCATTCACTTCCATATTAATTCAATCATTCATTCTTGAGCATCTACTAAATGCCAGGTACTGAGCTGGGCCCTGGGAAAAGAAACCAATGTTTGTTTATAACTAAATATACATTTCCCAAGGGTAAAGATCATGGCTGTTTTGCTCAATATGTTTTATCTTCTGCCTGGCCCAGTGCCTTGCTCATAGGAGGCATTCATTAGCATTCTGGGGACTAATGAGCCAACACATTAAACCCTTTGGGAGAGGGAGCAAACCTTGCTATAGATATGGACCTTTATTAGTCCAGGAATCCTATGAGGCATTTGATTCTCTTCCAACATCATGGAGGAAGAATAGCCTTTGCTCACTCAGTAAATGCTGCCGTAAAAACTGTTTCCTTAGAGTGGGAAAGGTAAGTCTGTGTGGGGGAGAAGAGGGGACGACAGAAGGGGGACATACTGACTCACATCCTTCAGTAAATGGGTTCGTGCCAACTCTGGCATTGCTGCCAACAGAGCTGTGAGGCCAGCAGGACTTGGCTCTGCAAAACCCACCTGAAAGCCGCAGGCTCCATTTCCGATGCCAGCCCCCTCAGCCACTGGCCATGAAGTATTGGACAAAGTTAAAGATTAATTCTGCATTGACTGTGACAAAGGTCCCACCTCTTCCAAATCAGGAGGGAGAGGCAATTTGTAGGCTGTCTCCTTCACCTTCATGCAAATGTCATCAAACCCAAAACGCTGGCTACCCTATTACCAGTCCAATCTTGATAATAAGGAACATTATGGCTCCGTTAGAAAGGCAATCTCAGACCATTTCTTGCCATGAGCAGCTCCCCGCTCCAACCCCCGTGTGCTGGAAATCCTTTAAAGTTTTGTTTAAGGTTACATGAGATGAAAATGGTAAAAAGTTGTAGGAAAGATTCAATTATCCAGGAGAAAAAGATGATAATTTCCACACTGCAAAATCCAGGGGCAACCAATAGGGTCCTAGCTTTTTTCCCAGGGTATAAATACATGGAGACAAACTAAGAGATAAATTCTGTCATCTGTATCTGGGTTATCTCCAAAGCTTCTGGGAAACCACCTGGAACTAGAGATGATGCTGGAAAATAACTAGTGATCTGGGCCAAATGGAGCATAGCTGGACCAGAGCCCGAAGCTTTAACCCTGGCTGTTCTATTCCTAATAAAGAGAAAAGTGTAAGTTAGACCCACCCCTTCGGGTCTTAAAAGGATGCCTTCCCTGCACAGAGAGGCACAAGGGTAATTTTTACTGGCCATGATTAGATGCAAGATGTTCTTCTTACTGGGAGCAAATCTCCTAAATGCTCTTCTATCTCAGCCTCATCCATCACACTCCACTCCAGTTGCTCTGTTGACCTCTTGACAGTCCTCTGAATTCATCATGTCCTATCTGATCTCCCTGTCCTTGCAAATGTTATATCCTGTGATCACCCCTCCCCAATCACACTGCTCTTGGTCAATCAGACAAAATCTTCCAAGCCAAGTCTTTAGCATCCTTCAAGATGCAGTCTAAACCCCTTCTAACTGACACTACTAACTCTCCCTCCTCTTCTGCCACCTCCAGAATGAGTCAGATGTCCCTTCTCTATTCTACTCAAACACTGTTGGTCTCTCCATTCCTTACAATACTTCTCACCTCCCAGTGTAACTATTAATATTTTAAAAATCACCGTTACTAGATTATGAATTCCAGGAGGGAAAGGGCAATGTCTTCTCATTCCTGGTGGATTCCCAGTACTCTCCATACAGGGGACCCTCCATAAATGTTGAATGGTGAAGTGGACAAAGGACATAACATGTGTCATCTTGTAAATACTGAGGACCAGGTATTGTTCCTTTTTGTGATTCTTCCACCTGGCACACAGTTAGCTGGCAGTACAATTTTGTTGAAAACAGAAGAACTGTGTTCAACAATGACCGAATAACTAATTGTAATTTACAAAAACAGGTTCAAAGTGTCAACAACAAGCATTGTTATTGATGACAATGATGTAACAATTTTATGAGAGCAGCTCCAATCCACTGACTACTACAAGCCAGGTACTATGGCAGGATCTTGTGTATTTTCTCCTGATTTTACAGGGGCTCAGAGAACTTACAGAACTTCTCCAAGACTGCACATAGGATGCACATGTTGGCCTATCTTGGTTCCAAAGCCCACGCTTACTCTCATACGACATGTGTAATTTGGCCAGAGGTTACTGAATCCAAGACACCATTTAAAAAAGTGTTCTCTTCTTTATAACTACCCTGTAGGATCAACAACTTCGGGAAGAATCATCCCCAAACTACAGAGAAGAAAGCTGAAGTCCCCTCAAATCTCAACTGGCTATAAACCCAAATAAGATCTCAAACAAATTTTAACCAAGTTCAGTCCAGAGTCAGTGCAAAGATCCACAATAAGAAAAATCAAAACCACCAACAAATTAAACATATCAGGACAGTCCATGTCTTCTCAACCCAACAGATCCCTGAGTGAGCTCATCCCCGTTTTCCAGTATCTCCCAGAGTGAGCCTTTCTTCCAACTGGGACAGTTCTCACCGTGTGTATCACCCTATTCCTCTCCCTTTGATAACGTGGTCCCTTCCATCTCTTCTGTCCCAACTGCCAACACCTGTCTCAACTCTCCACGTCCCTCATTGTCTGGACTTCTCTATTCTACGACATTCATTCCCTTTATCAAATAATTTGGCATTATTCTTATCACTTGATCTCAGGATACATTTTGTGCACTACAACTTTGCTTTTCTAACCACAGCTTCACAATTAAGTCTCATTCATATTATTTTATATAACTCCACATGTGTGCACACATCTCAACTTTGATTTTAGAACTATATCTTAAGCATGGATCGCTCCATAATATTATAAACAATTCTTTGAAATAGGCAAAGATGAATTAACTTTAATTTTACAGATGAGGAAACTGAGACACTAAGATGCCAAAAGAATTGCCTGAAGCCATCTAGATAATTAATGAAGATGTCAATAGCAAATTGGGTATCCTAACCTCCATACTGTTTCTACAATGGCTTGGGACCATACACTCTAATGGTGCCTGGATCTCTTCTTGACCCGAATATGTAATGCTTGATTAAGGTGAAAAGTTGAGATGTTAGGCACTGACTACCCAGGGTGGCAATCCAGACTCCTTTCCCTCAGGGTTTTCTATTACTCAGGAAGACTCTCATCTCACTTCCAGGACAGTCTCATCTGTGATGATGGCATATATCAGTGACTGGGCTATGTGACATCATGGGAGCCATGCTGCTAATAACATCACCATCAGATAAATGTTCTTTGTTTGGCTCTTTTTCTACTTAATGCAATTTTCTATTTCAAGTCACATTGACAACATCTGTAGTTCTGCATTTTAGAAGCACTGGAAAGTTGGGTTCTACTCCGAGTCATAATTTACGAGCAGAAAGTGGAAAATTCCATTGCTCCCCTGGGCAATAAGCACTACATTGTTCTCAGGTGATTTGTTCAGCTTTCCAAGCCTCATCTGAATATGGGGCTCACAGGGATAAAGTGGGTGCCACTCATGACAATGCATCAGCGCCTAATGCTGCCAGTCTCATCTGTAAGAGACAAAAGGAAGAGACACGGCAAAGTTGTTAAGCCAGGGCAACCCTGAGAGTAGGATTCAAGCTCAATGTCATAAAATGTGTTTGCTGATGATTCTGTTTGTGCTTTTAAACAAGCAGAAGGGAAGAAAACCAAAGGCTCTATTCTATCATGGACTCACAAACGTGTGCAATGGCAGATTTGTAGGAAAAAATAATTACATTATTGCAAGCCTACTCATGGAAGCCTCCGACGCTAGGAGGGAATCACTGAATACGTTATCTCTTTAATCCATGTAACAAATGTGTGTGGTATGTACTATTACCCCCTTTCTACATGTCAAGAAGCTGAAGTTAAACCATTTTAATTTTCAGATAAGGAAAAGAATGAAGTATTCCTTGCTTGTAGAGATTGTGTATCATAAGCCACTGGCAGGCAAACTTGGGTGATCTCTTTGAATGACAGAGTCATGCACAGCTCAAATGCTACCTTAATTCCAGCTCTAGACTACCATCACCCTGAACTTCCACTTTCAAACTCTCTAAGACTTACATCCATTCAACACAATTTATTCTTTCAATTGGAGACATCAAAATTAAAAGTACTGAATAACAACATCCAAAAGAAATCTTGAACCAAAACATAAATGATACATTGAATTTTGACTTCAGATCTGGCTGTGAATCCTCCAGGCTGACCCTCTGTGGGCTTTGGTTGCCTTATATATATATAATTACCCTACCAACTCTAGGAACAGATGAGTTAAAATATGCGCAATATTATGTAATGTATGTGAAAGCACCACATAATTCTAATTGGTGTTGCTGTTATTATTATGAATGAACTGCTGAAGTCAAGTTACATACAGGGAAGTAGAATGCGTTGTGTAAATTAAATCAGACAGCTGTTTTTGGACCAGGAAATTCTCTCCCGGTGCTGCTAAGCATTCATTCCTGCAGATCTGAGCCGCTGTGTCAGCACAGGGAAAAATAATCTCTCTCTCTCTTTCTCATCTCTTCACAGATCTTGGCTGCCTTACATTTTCAGTAAAATGAGATCTGAGTCAAATGTGGAGCCCTAAGAACTCCCAGACATGGCATTCCCTCTTTAGCCTAGCTGTGTGTCCTTACAGAGCCAAAATGGATACATCTCTCAAATGGAAGGCACACATGCTACTTCCCCAGCAGCTAGCTAGCTAAGCCTTGCCAAGCAGACCCCCCAGTCCCATTTGTGGCCAGTCATTTCTCTATTCTAGACACTATGCTAGGCACTTTATATAGAGTGTTTTGTTCCCTACAAATATCCTGTAGGATCAATAACCTTGAAAAGTATCACAGCTTCATCACAAGCAAATGATTAGTGCAGAGCCATCAAACATACAAAGTGCGGGTCTCTGTATTTTAAGCAGTCTCCCTACACAGACCTAAGGAGAAAACTCCTTGGATGTACTTTTAATTGGGGGGATGAGGTGAGGTGAAGGTAGGTTCCTTTGGTTAACAAAACCCTAAGCTACAAAGCGCCAGAGTACTTTGGAAAGCTAACGTTAATGACTGATACTCAGTCACTATACCTTCTACAGGCCAGATCTATTACCCAAATTTTCCTTCTGCAAAATGTTTACAGTACAGACTTGTGCTGGGCTTCTCTAGTCTGATATTCCTCAGTAATGGAGCCAACCCTAGCACTGCATCCATCATAGATGCCTGGGAACTCCGCAGGAATTAGTACCCATTAGTACAGCTCTTCATCCCAAGATGGTAGAGAGGTGTTTTGTTTCTTTCTTTTTTTTTTTTTACTTTAAGATTTAGTAGATGCTATAATCAAGGATTATGTTCCTTTGATAAAGCTCAGTCATGAGTAAATTAAAACTGCAAATCATGGAACCAGAAATGAAAGACCTACTAAACTCTCCCTGAGACAATTATTCAACGTAGTGCACTGCATTCCTGAACCTCTTAAAGCTGCCAGATGGAAAAACAAAACAAAACAAAAAAAACCAAAATAAAGCCCCCTAAACTGTGAGTCATATTCCTAATCAGAATTGTGACATATGTGGACGTCACTGAATGAGCAGTTCTGCTTGTGGAGGGCGGAGACCGGCTTGGCTCTGAGGAAGGAAATGACCTTTTAAAGTTAAGTTTATGGACGTGTAAACAGAGAGTACATAATGGTGCCTCTCTGCCTAAATGTCTTCATAAAGTGCAAATTAATGCAGATTCTAACTAGGCATTTGAAACGCTAACCTAGTTTTCTGTGTTTAGCTAATAGCTAGCAATTTCACTTACACTTTTATCCTCTCGTTATTTAGCAATGACGATTACTTAGTAAATACATGCGAAAGGCCATGTGCTCCATAGCACCTTTCCTGGATTGGAAACGACCCCCTCCTAATGCTTCTGTTTATATAATATAGTTGCTGATACACCAAATCAAGTATGGCTGTGACAGGTATCCCATTAATGGGAGGCTAAGAACAGACTCATTCTCAGCAGGGTCCCCTGTGATAACCTGACCAAATGCAGGGGCTGGAAATAAAGGATGCTGGGAGTGGCGTGGGGTGGGGTGGGGCATCCAGAGCCTCAAAGATGTTAACCCTTTGTAAACCTTAAAAGGACTCAGATGGCTTGTCTCATATGAACGTTATTTATGATGCTGGAGAGACTTAGGGAAAGGCTGTTTTATAGTGAAATAGGGAATGAGTTTGAAATAGACATGCAGAAGAGAAATA
>PVJI01001957.1:0-159449 GCA_004026765.1 Micronycteris hirsuta | reverse complement strand
CCGCCTGTCCAGCCGCAGCATCTGGGATCCCAGTCCTGGGCCCGGCAGCCATGCGAGCCTGATGCTCTTCCCCACGAGAGCCAGCGGAGACCCCCCCCAGTCTGTGCACCCCCCTCCGTGAGAGCCCTGAGACCCTGCAGTTCCACCGACCCCAGGAGGGCGTTGCGGGCTGAGAGGAGGTGACGCCGTGCACAGAGCAGGTCACCTGGAGACCTCACCAGAGCAGACCCCGCAGGGAGGACGGGCCAGCATGGCAGGACTCCACTGGGCCGGTGGGGAGGGTGCGTACTAGTCCTGCCACAGCGGCCAGGGTCCTGTCCTTGTCCCTGGGCCAGAGCTATGACCAGACAAGGGACGCGTCAGCACAACATGCCACCCACAACCGTCAAACTCTTGGGAGTGACCGCCTGCCGGCCAAGCACCAGCTGGAACCCTGTCCTCCGCGCGGGTCACACCACACCGTTTCCCGGAACAGGTCGGAAGCCACATGAAAACCGGGCGCAGCCACCATGCCTCGCCTGGGTGGGCCCGCCAGCAGACCTCCCTGTGGGCTCTGGCTGTTTCTGTTTTTGGGGGGTGGGGGGCAGGTCACTTTATCTTTGGCCTCAGGGCCCAGAAGTACTGGCGATGCTGGCAGACACTGACATGCTGGAAGCAGACGCTGGAGCCCTGTGCGCATCCCTGTCCAGGCGCTGCCTGAGGACAAGGGCCCCCGCCCAGCTGGGGCTCCCCGGGTGGGCGGGCCCTCCAGGCCAGGCACAGTCACCACGGGGCTGCACTGCCGACCTGGGAGGGGAGGTGGCCCTCACAGGCCGCTCTCTCTTAGGAAGCCGCCACCCGGAGGGTGGACACAGGATTTTGACGGAACAGCCACAGAGTCTGTCGTTAGTAAACAGGAGGCAGGCCACACTGGCCCGGAGGGGCTGCCCCGTCCACCACAGACCTGGGCGGGCCGGGCTGATTCACAGACGCCTTTGGACAGCCCGTCCGTCCACTTTCTCCTGCCGCGAGCGCCCAGCAAGGGAGGCAGGCAGGCAGGCCGAGTGTGAGCGCCAGCCAGCAGGCTCCATGGATGGAGGGGCCCAGGCGCTGCCCCTGCACCTTTTTTTTTTCATTTTTGGCCAATCATCACGTTAGCTCTGAGTTTCTCCAGTCACTTCCGTTCCAACAACTGTGTCCCCAGTGCTGGAGAGAGAGGGAGCACCGCCACTTCAGAATGCGCAGGGCGTCGGGGGGGGGGGGCGCCCCCCCCCCCCGCAGATGGCTCCGCTCAGCGGACAGCGCCCGGCTCTCTCCACCGGCTCTCTCCACCGGCTCCCTCCACCGGCTCCCGAGCTGGGGGTCACAGGCTAACCAGTGGCTGCGCGGGTCCTGGGGCTGGTCAGTTGTGGTCCTGCAGAGAACAGTAAGGAAATCACCTCAAGACTTTCAGAAATGCCACAATCTGTTCCCCCCATCTTCCAGTTTAATCTTTAAAAGAAAGAAACGCCCGCCACTGAACTTAGGCCCCTCCCTCGTGGGCACTAATAACAGGCCCAGTGCACACGCACGAGGCCAGAGACGGCACCAGCACACGAGGGACCCGATTTCAACACGGTGACACGCTGCAATGGCTGAGGGGCTGAGGGGCGAAGGTCAGGGCACAGAGCAAGGGGAGGGGCGCGCGGCAGAGGCCACGGGGCCCAGCTGGAGATGTCCAGCTGCGCTGGGGCTCATTGGGCGGCCTCCCTGGGGCAGCCCTTCGCGCTCTGCTGTAGAAAGGGGAAAGTCACTCGGGGACCTGGAGCTGCGCTGCAGAGAGGGGACACCCAGCCCTGGTCACCGTCCCCCATGAAAGCGCGTGCAGTGGCCTCATGCCAGCAAGCGGCAACAGTCTGTGGTGACGCCTGGCCTGCGCAGCGAGGGCAGCCGATGGAAACCCCCCGTGTTCAGGGTTCTACAGGGGGGGCCCCTCCACGCACACCGGGGGGAGTCCCAGCCAGAAAGTGACTCACATCCCGTTACCAGAAAAAAAAAAGCCAGAGTAAAACCAAGTCAGCATTCATTAACTCAAAAGAGCGTCCTCTAAACAAATGTCACTAATTGTTCTTTAATTAACAGACTGGAAAACTCCAAACCCACTTAGTTTTGAGTCAATTTTTTCCTTTCCTTCCTTAATTAAGTTGGTGCTACTCCCAAGAACTCCCCTCGAAAGTCCCACACGTCTGCGTAACGAAGGCACAGGGACGCCGGGCCCTCTGGCTGTGTGCTCGGCGACCCGAGTCCCCCACCGTCCATCCGAGTCCTCCCGGGTCTGACACCAGGGGACACCCGTGCGTCAAGGTTCCAGGACCCGTAGGCGCCCAGGTCCAGATGTGGGACCCAGCGCTTCCTCCTGTGGGACGTGACCTCTCTGTGCCTCGGCGCCTTCACTTCCAAAGCGAGGACAGGCGCCCCGGGGTCGGCAGCCACGAAGCCTGTCACCTGCACCCAGGGTGCCCTTGCCACGCCGCCCCCACCCCCGCTGCCTTCACTCCACAGCTAAAGCGACTCCCGAGCCCCAGCCTCGCCCATCCATGCAACTCCCGTCACTGCCCCTGACACGCAGTCCCCTGTTGTCCCCACGGGTCACTGCCACTCACACTCGCCTGCTGCCACACGCCTCCCCGAGCAGCGAGTCCTGTCACTGCGCTGTAAGAAGCACATGATGAGGCCACAGGTGCTGATTTGCCAAATGCAAGCATGGAAAACAAACCGCTTCCAACAAAACATGGAAAATGTCTTCAGGCGGATGGCGACAAGGCCCTCTCCTGGCCCGCGGGACTCAGGTCCTGACGGCCCCGAGCAGCTGCCGCCTCAGGGACACCTGCTCCCAGCCCCGGCCCCACGGGTGGCCCCAGCGGGGTGGGCCCTGTGCAGAGCTCAGCTGCGACCAGAGCAAGAGTGCCGAGCAGAACCGGGACCCGCTGGATGTGCGACCAACAGCCTGCCCTTCGGGGATGGACAAGAAGGGCCTCGGACGGGTCAGAAGCAGTTCTTCTGTGCACTGCAGCGTGGGGGGGATGAAGACGGGGCACCTGGGGTCTAACAAGCTCTGAGCTGAAAGTGGCCATGCCCTTCCCGCCCCCCACGCCCGCCCGCTCCCGCGCCCCGCGCCCATCCACGTGCACCACTGAGGTACAGCACTGACTCGCCTGCCCCGTCCCCTCTGGGCCTCTGTTCAGAAAACGACTCACTCTGTCCACACACGCAGCTGAGCCTGGCATGGGACAGTCACTCAGAACCCTGTTCCTCTCACAGAAGGATCTTCCACGAGAAACCCACGCTCCGCCCATCCACCTCCATCTGTGATCTCTCATCTGCAATCTCCCAGTCGAAGCCAATCGCCCCAACGCACGAGGCTTCCTGGCAGGGAACGGAAATCCTGCCGTCAGCGGGGTGTTGGGGAGACTCTCCACACCGAGCCCCGCGTGACGTCTTCACCCCGTCGTCGTCCAAGCCACAGAGGAGACTCCCCCAGGAGCCCCTGCCGAGCGCCGCCCTCACCAGCCCCGGGCCCCCCGCCAACCCCAACTCCCACATTCCTCCAGGAAGGGCGCACGCCCAGGGGAGCCCCGACGTCCCTCCCACCCAGGGGAACCCTCGTGGCCCAGGGGCCTGCCTGGCGCGCGCCCCGGCGCCAGGAGGCACGCCCACGGGGGAGCCACTTTCCCTTCACAACAACGCCCAGCGCTGCTCGTGACGCTGCGACAGTCCGGTCGCTCTGTGGTCCTCGATCAGGTCGAACCAACGCTTCACCATGACCACACGCGCGGCAAACAGAAAACACAGGAGCACGCTGTTACCTCCCTGACAGCCCCACGGCACAGCCTCCCGTTCACACAGCTACCGGCCACAACAACAAAGACAGGCACTAGTGCCAGCCCCGCAGCAAAGACCAGGGGACACGCACCAAGAACTACAGGGACACGCAAAGCCGGGACACGAGCCCAGGCACACAGCTGAAGCTGCCAGTTACCCTGGGCCCCCCCCGAGCGGAGAAGCGCTCATTCCTCTCCACTCTCAGTCTTGGGGTGCAGTGCTCCCCAGGGTGCGCAGCAGGGGTCCCGGCACCCGCCTCACCCATGAAGTCAGTTCACAGCAGGGGCTTCCGTGATCAGCCCCTTAGGAAACAGACGTGTCTTAGCATGATCTGTTCGTGTCTCGGGCGTGCTGGCCTTTGCCAGCAGCCTGTCTGCCCCGCCCGCCCCGCCCCACACGCGTGCACACCCCACAAACAGGGCAGCCTGCTCCCTCCCGGGCGCCCAGGCGCGTGCCGGGGTTGGAGATCAGCCTTCGACTGGGGGAGAAGGGGGGCTGTGGGCGGGCGTGTGCTGCAGACCGGCCCCCGAGCCCATGGTTCCCACATAACTCTGTGGGGGCCATTTACCCGTCTTCCCAGGTGAGAAGACCGGGGTGCAGGAAGCCAAGGCGCTGACCTCACACAGGAAGGTGGCCTGTCTGGGGGAGTCTGGCCACGGCCCCTCCCCTGCTGCCAGCGCGCTGCCGTCTCCTTCCATAAACACGCCTGCGAACGCGGGCCCTGCTGACACCCACGCACACAGCCCCCACGTGCTCCCGACAGCGGGGAGAGGAACCAAACTGCGAGCGTGTGCTGCGTGTGCTCCGCACGACACTGGGACCCGTGTGCACCGCAAACGGGAGTCTGAATAAGCACGCACTGTCGACACATCGAGTGTGCCTCCTGGAGTGACGGCACGGTCGCTTTTTCTTTTTATTTCAGTGTCTCCCCACTTCTCTGAAACGAGCATGTATTCCTTTTAATTGGAAAGGAAGAATAATTAAACCAGACTCAAAGTACAGCGCCGCCCGTGGCCACGGACCACACCACAGGGAAGTCCGTGTGGACACCCACGGCGCGGGGTGCCAGGAGGGGCCAGCGCCCACGGAGGGCAGCCGCTGACCCTGCAGGGCCTGTCCCGGCCGTCCCCGCCCAGCTCTGAGCCGCAACTGCTACCGAGTCCCCGCTCGCCCGCACATGCTTGGCAGCAGCTTCGCAGCAACCCAAACGCTCCCGCGGCCCCAGAGGAGGCTCTGCAGTGGGAGCGAGGGTGCCGACTCGCTCATGTGTTCCCCGTTGTAACCGCAATGTGAAAACGGGCTCCGTTCCAGAGGACTTGCCGCGCCCCACACTCAGCCCCATCGCGCACACACCAGAGACGGAGAGCGGCGAGGCCGCGGGGGCCACGGCGGACAGAGAGCGAGGGTGGCCGTGTGCTGGGCGCCCAGGGGGCGGAGGGGCAGGGGCGGCGCGGCGCGCTGGAGGCCGGGCGGGACTGTATGGTGCGCGCCCAGCACCCCACTCAGGTCCCCGGGGGGACGCCCGTTTCTCCCAGGGACACGGCTAGCCGTTCTGAGGTGACTCTGGCCTCCTAGGTCTGACAAACGAGCAGACGCGCTGTGGGCGATGACAGCCAGGGAGGAGGGGCCGGTGAGCACGGCCCTGCGGGGCAGGCTTGGTTTGCTCCACGCGCACGGGGCCACAGGAGCGCCCAGCGCCAGGCCCAAGGTGAGCCCAGGCCACCTTCTAGGTCCAGAGGGAAACGCTCAAAAAGAAAGGGTGTTGGAAGGGCGCAGGCACCTCAAAGAGCTCCCATGCCAAGGTCACAGAGGGCAGAGACGGAAAAGTGCCACAGACGGGGGAGGCAAGGATGCAGGACAAGTGCGGGGCGGGCCCCTCGGCCGGATGGGCCTCCAGAGACGGGCCTCCGTCACACGCGGGCACGTCGGACAAGCGCCCACTGCCCGCTGCCGGGAACCCGCCTGTGATGCCACAGGACGGAAACATTCGGGGAAGCTGGGATGGGGACTCTGCGCCACTTTGGCCACTTTTCTATGAATCTAAAATTATTCCAAAGTAAATGGTTAGAAGGTCATTTACGGATCCAACAAGATGCTCCGTGAGGGAGGGTGGGGGCGGGGGCAGAGGTCAGGGCTGCAGTGCTCGCGGAGCGAGTGACGGTCACACGGGGAAATCCTGCATTTCCTCTCCACTTCTGTCTACACTTGAATCTCCCGCCATGCAAAAGGCCTTTAAAACTTTTCCTCAGAGTCTGCAAACTCACATCTGCTCCCTCCCACTGGCCTGTGCCATCACCAGCCTTCCACACCAAAGATAAGCACGTCCCACCCCATGGCCGCCGGGGTCCCGGGACACTCAGGGCAGGGGCACCTCTCACCCTGCCCCCTCGCACCGGGTCATATCCCAGTCCCCCGCCCATGCACACTGAGCACCCTGGCCACCCCCCACCTCTGTGGGTGCAGAAGGCAGGCGCCACCCGGTCTGCATTCTTCAGTTTCTGTAGCACTGGGCGCCACGCCGGGCATGATACCGGGCACGATACCGGGCACACCGCTGGATCTAACAGGCACCCAGAGAGCGGCGCCCATCCTGCCTGGGAAAGTGCGCGGTGCTACCCGGGGTCTTCCCAGGTGTCCAGCCTTCCCACACACTCAAAATTCTGACAATGCCCTGGGCCAGACACGCTTAAATCTAGCGTTTTTCCCATTTGGGTGACTTGCAAAGTAGTCCAGAAATGGTTTTATTACCTTAAGAACTCCATTTTCTGCCCTGGCTGGTGTGGCTCAGTGGACTGAGCACCAGCCTGTGAACCAAAGGGTCGCCGGTTCAATTCCCAGTCAGGGCACACACCTAGGTTGTGGGCCAGGTCCCCAGTAGGGGGCGTACGAGAGGCAACCACACATGGATGTTTCTCTCCCTCTTTCTCCCTCCCTTCCACTCTGTCTAAAACTAAATAAAATCTTAAACAAAAGCACTCCATTTCTTGAACGGCTGTGAGGGCTGGCGAGGAAGACGAGACCTTGGACCTCGCTGGCAGGAACGTGAAACCGTGCAGCTGCCGCCTGAGTGTGGCAGTTCCTCAGCAAGTCACAGGCGCGTCACTCAGCACTCCGCGCCTCGGGCTGTGCGGAGAGAGGCGGGGACACCCTGTGTGCACCCCCCGCCCCCATGTCTGCAGCAGCACCACACACCGCAGGCAGAAGGCGGCACCGACCTGGCTGTCCACCCCGCCGGGGAGGAGCAGACGGACAGACTGCGCTGCGATCGACCGCACAACGCTCATGCCGTGCTGAGGAGCAGTGCCACACTGATGCGGGCCCTGCCCCCCCCCCCCCACGGTGCAGGGAGAGGCCCCTGCCCGGCTCCATCTACAAGAAACACCCGTCAGGCAGGTCTGTAGGGACAAACCCAGGCTGGCGGTGCCAGGGGCTGGGGGACAGGGAAGCGAGGGGTGACTGGGTCCGGGGCGTCCCCTCGAGGGTGAGGACGTTTGGAACGAGACAGAGGCGATGGCCGCACAACACTGAGTGTGCCCCACGCCGCGGAGCCGTGCGCTTTCGGGGTTCCCTTCGCACTGCGTGAACTCCCGTTAATTACCACGTGAAACACGGAGCCAACATCACTGGGCTTTCTGTGCAGGCGGCGGCCGGCGCCCACTCGACCAGGGTGCATTAGAGTGTGAACAGGTGTATGCTGGTGCAGCCAGTGCAGAACTTCATTAAAATGACATTTATTTTTTCACCTTGACCCACCGGTCCCACGCACCGGTGCCACCCAAACGGGAAGGCCGCTGTCAGCGCCCAGGGACCGACGCCGCCTGAACATGTGAAGTAAAAGGCCACGAAGTTCTGAAAGAAATTCCCCTCTTCCAAAAAGCACCTGCCGCTTTCCTTTCCCGTTGTTCGCGGTGCGGCGGCCCCGAGCCCCAGGGACGAGTGCGCAGACCGGGAGGCCGCGGCCGGGGAGGCGGGTGGCATCGCGAACAGAGGAAAGTAAAACACTGGGGAAGTGCCAACCTGAAGGACGACTTTGCAAGATTCTTCGACAGCTGTCCTTCTGTAACACAGACCTAAAAATACCTTATTTCAACAAAATGTGCAAAACCAAAATCAAAACCGCCCCTCGGATACACGTTCACGGGGATGACGCCGGGCACCGCAGAGAGCTGTGCCGGGCGTCTCACGGGCACGACTTCGCGCCCATCCAGACGGCAGGGTGGGGGGCAGAGGCGGGTGCCCTGCTCCTGGGGCCCAGGGCCCCTCTCCGTCACTGGGCGGCTCAGGCAAGAGGGTCCCCTGGCAGAATGAAATTCTAATCCCTCAAAAAGCCAACCTGTGTCCACCAAAACCAAAAATGACTGCCCGCAGCCCCCACAGCTTCCCGGCCAGCCTCCTCGCCATCTCTCCACTCACCTCCCAGCGTCTGCTTTTCAGAGTACTGCCACCCGACAGTCGTCTTGTCCTGGGCTCTCCCGCGGGGTCCCATCACTGACGGGGCGGGGGTCCCTCCGGAGGTGGACTGCACCCCCTTCCCGCTCCCCCCGCACGGGAGCCCACGTCCCATTCCAGCCCTGCGTGGACACCATGTGGGTCGGCGCAGCCTGTCCAGGACGAGGGGCTGCAGGTACCCCCGTTTCAGAGAGAGACACTGAGCGACACTCAGGCTCTGGAACAGCCTGCCCCGAGGAAGCCAGGAGGGCCCTCCCGTCCTGGCACAGGATCTGCCAACGCCCACGGCTCCCCAGAGGTCAGCGGGGAGGTCTGGGGGAAGAAGGGAGCCATCCCCATCTGTCCTTTGTCTGTCCTCTACTCCGCGGGCATTTACTTCCCCTGGGTGTGCCCTGCCTCCTGAAGAAACCACTGGGTAAGTGGCCCTGGGGCCACCTCCCGCCCTGCTGCTGAACACGGCCGTCCCTCCTGCTGCAGGCAGAGCTGGGGACCACTTCTGCTGAGACTGAAGAATCACAAGGGACAGGGCGGAGCGTCCCCACAAGAAAAGGCACCACAGGGGGTGGGGGTGGAAATTTCGGAAACTACACAAGTATCAAGTCAGGAGACTTAACTTTGAAACAGGAAACAATGTAACGCCCATTCAGTGAGTACAAAGGAGGCTCGCAAAGCAGAGCACTCCTGCCGTTGAGATGACTAGGGGGTGGGGCGGGAGGGGCTGCGGCATCGAAGGAGACAGGCATGCACCTCACAACAACACCCGAGCCGCAAATGCGAACACCAGCTCCTGGGATGCGCGTGCATTTCTCAGAATCGCCTCCAGGCACAGTATGAGGCACAGCAGCGCCCCTGCCCCGACCCCCTCCTTCCTCATCCTGGTCATCAGTGCAGCTGGCGTCCCCCCACGCCATGCCCAGACGCTGCCACCCTAGACCAGTCTCTCGCCCCCCAGCACGTGTGCTGCCCCCCACCCCTCACGGACACTCCTCGGGGGCAGCGTGACTGCGGGGGCAGCGGCGGAGCCTGGTGCAGCAGAGCCCTCGTGGGCGGGGGAGCACAGCAGTGACAGAACGACAGACCTGCCTCCTAGGAACCAGCTGCTGTCAGCGGTGAGTATTCACATCCCCCCCGCCCCCCCTCGCTCAAAAAAACCCCCCAGCAAAGCAGAGGCTGCCTCGGCTAAGCCTCATGCCATGACTCCTCCAGCACGAAGCCCACACAGGACAGAGGAACACGCCGGGAACACCGGGAAGACGCGTCGGAAGACGGGGGCCAGTCCGCAGGCAGTAACCGGAGAGAAGCTGGGGGGGGGAGCGCAAGGAAGGTGGGCCGCGGCGGACCCAGACGGCACCAGGGCTGCTCAGGCTGGGGGCGGGGCAGCTGCCGGGCACAGGGTTTCCTCGGGGGTGGGGCAGACTAAACTGTTCAAGGTTACATGGTGCTGGCGTGTGCCTGAGTCCGTGAACATGATAAACACACCGAGGTTCCCACTTCAAGTGGCAACTGAGTGCTGCAAAAATTACACCAACAAAACTGTGATTTTAAAGCGACACTGAGCCCTGGCCAGCGTGGCTAGTGGGTTGGGCGTCGTGCTGCGAAGCGAAGGTGGCCGGTTCGATTCCCAGCCAGGGCGCAGGCCTGGGCTTCGGGCCAGGTCCCGGGCCGGGCACGTGTGAGAGGCAACTGCACATGGATGCTTCTCCTGCACATCAATGTTTCTCTCTCTCTCCCTCCCTTCCTTCGCCTCTCTCTAAAAACAAATAAATAAAATCTTCAAAAAAAAGATATTGAAGAGACATCCGTCAGTCACTACAGGGCCTTGCTTGGATCCCAATCCGTCCAGTGTTATGATCCGCGGTTGTGCGGGGTGGGCGGGCCTGACGCTGCCCGTCGCCCAGGGCACTGGGGGTGTTCGGGCCTCAGACCCGCAGCGAGGGGCTCTGTGGGGCTGGAGAGGAGAGCGCAGAGGCAGGCAGCCACCCGGCTTTGTAGGTACAAAATGTTTTCACTCAAGCTCCCCCTGGGGGTCTCCCCAAGATCGACAAGGCCCAGGGGCTAGGCCTCGCTTGAAACGGGGGCTCGGGGCTGGGGCATGGGGGCCGCACGCTGGCCCCTCCCCCCCTTTACCTTTTCCACCTGGCGCAGCTCGGCCCTTCCTCCCAGGCAGACTCCCAGCCTCCACCCACCGGGCTGGGCCAGCTCAGAACAGCAACCTCGGGAATCCCTGTGGAAACTCGCCGGACGCCTCTCCTCCCTGCAGAGCCTCCTGGGCCCAAAGTGCCTCCCAGGCCCATCCCACCTCCCACCCTCCCCGCACCTGCCTCCCCTTCTTGGAGTTCTGCTTCTGCGCCGACCACGTTCCTCGGGCCCTCCCCTGCCCGCCCTGGCCCTTGGGCCCTCAGCCCAGACCCTGTCACTGCCTGCCTTGGGAACACCCTGTTCTCACCGCCCGACTCCCCCTCGGTGCTCGCACTTCATCCCCCAGAGCGAGACACCTAGAGCTCAAGGTGGAGCTGCAATCATCAGTCTCAGTTGCGCAGGGACGCCTTCCAAGTCTCCCACCACGTTGCTGAGGCGAGCCACATGTCTGGACGTCTAACCGACTGCACACTTCACGAGGCAGCATGCAGCGGGAACAGGGCATCCCCAGCAACGGCCCCCACCCCAGCCACAGGTGGGGCCACTCCAGAGTAGCCAGCTGGTAGCTACAAGCAGGACGGTGCCTTCATCCATCGGGTGGTGGCTGGGCCGCTCCTCAGGAGACAGAGCCTAGCACTCCCCAGGCACGGCGGGTCCCTGCCTGCCCGAGTCCCGTCTACAGGGCTTCCCCCCACAGCACGGCACTCAGGTCTGTCTTGGCGGCTCTGCCAGGAACAGGTGTGGCAGGCGTCGGGGCCAGTCCCCCTGCCCTGGACAGAGCACCTGGTGAACGCTACATATCAGGATGTGCACCTGACAGCGTGTGGCCAGGGCGGGGGGGAGGGAAGCTGCACCTGCAATCTGCCTGCTCAGGGCCCAGCTGAGCAAAGCACCTCCACCGGCAGGTGCTCCACGAGGGGGAGCAGAGCAGCTACTCAAATGCCCAGCCATGCCGCAGGGATTCAGGCGAGGTCAGCCCGACCTGGAGCTCATGCTGGGCTTGTCGAGCTGAGGGGGGAAGTGTGCTGCAGTTTGTGGGGGCCAGGTTCGTCCCCTGCCTGCACCTTCCTTTGCTTCTCTGGCGGCATTAACTCTTGTTCCCACGAAAAGCTGACGAGGCCACCGCCTGCTGGCCGCGGACCCCGGGGAGACCTCCCTCGCTGGCCCTCGCTCCCTCGTCACCGCTCCGCTGGGGCGTGCAAGCTGCACTCCGACGGAACAGCACTGAGGACCGAACCAAAGTCCCCCCTGGGGACAGGAGCCCAGTCTTCATCTGTGACCGAGACTCGAGGCAGCCGCCGCACCGAACGCCCCCCACGCTATCGTGGTGTCTTGCATACGCTCAGCGACAGCCACGAGGGCCGACCTGTGAAGCCTGACGACGCGGCGAGCGCGTCCCCACGCAGGGGCTCCCACCACCCACGTTCACGGAGGGCCGCGGGAGGCACCGGCACCAGGCCACGGCTGGTGTGAACCAGCCCACGGGGTTCCAGCTTCTCCACCAACCAACAAGCCTGATGGCATCAAGATAAACTCCCAGGGCGCCTGACCTCTGAACCGCAGCGCTTCCGCCTCTCTCTGCACCTCTGGGCGCTGGCCACACCCAGAGATCACCTGGCGAACCACACGAACAGGACTCCCTGTGGTCTGGCTGGGCCCACGCCTCACAGGAGTCCTCTTTGTTGCGACAGGTCCTTCACGACGGGCACTGAATGAGTTTCGCTGCGGACTCCTGCACGCTGGGCAGTGACCTTCAGAAGTCTCCTGCTGCCCCAAGTCCAGTGAAGTTCAGACAACCTGCACCCAGGCACCCGGGCACCACATGCAGGCCAGCCTGGAGTGCGTTCATTCACTCAGCCCCCATGCTTTCTCAGGAAAGGGACCACAGGTACACTTAACTTCTGTGGTCCCGTCAGAGTCTTCTTCGGGACACCCACGGTCTCACCTTTTAGAAGCGTGCCCACAGAGCTGGCAACCCCGCTCTCTCAGGGCCGCGCCCAGCAGTTCCAGGGTGACCACCTCTACCAGCCCCGGTGCTCAGGAGGGAGCTGCCCCGGGGCTGATCCCACTCATTCCCCCCTCTCCACGCACCCGCACCCCCCCCCAGGACAGGCACCCAGGACCCTTGCAAGGTGTGGTTTCCTGGGTGTTCATGGCCGAGATGGGAGGAGCCTTCGGGTGACCCTGCGACAAGCCGCTGAAGGTGGGAACCAGGTTGCAGCCCTGGGGGTGCCCCCGCCCACCGGGCAGCGTGCAGGCCCTGAACCCGGCCCCCTGGGCCCGAAGCCCCGCTTTCCACCTGACCTGCCCTTCCAACCCCTCCTCCAGCAGGGGCCCCACTCAACCTCCCAGAACCTCAAACTCTCGTCCACATGCCACACATGACTCCACCCCCAAAGCAGCTGGGCCTTCCTTCTCCATGTTGGTTAACACATCACCAGCTGCCAGGAAGCCAGCTGGACGCAGTGACCACCCGTCACCCCACCTCACCCCACCCGGGTCACCGAGACCAGGAACAGCCGGCTCCCCCATCGTGTGCTGTGACCACCTCCTCTGGAGGGCCCTGGGCTGGGCTCCCCGTCCTGGTTTAGAAACCCCCAGGGGCAGACAGGACAGACCTCACTCGGACCCCCACGGCCCTCGCCTGAGGCTCGAGCCCCCACGGCTCAGCTTGGCCCCTTCATCTTCATGACCACGGAGGGGGCCCAACCACCCCCATTTTCCAGGCACAAAAGCTGAGGCTTAGGAAAGTTACATAACCCACGAAAGTCACAGAACTGGTGGGGGCAGCATGGGGGCCCGGATACTAGCGGGTGCTCCTGCGAACAAACCACTGGGCAGGGCAGACGAGCCAAACCAGAGCCGGGACCAGGGCACTGTGCCCTGCGGGGGCAACGGCCCGCACGCCCACCCAACCACAGCCACCTCACCCGGACGGCCCGCTGTGCCGGCCCCTGCGGCCTGCCCGCCGTTTCCCCGCAGCCCCCACCTGCAGTGCAGCCGGGACGCCTTCCAGAACAAGTCTGGTCGAGCGACACGCCGCCTGCCCAGCACGTGGGCCTCGCACGGGCCGAGGGGTGTCCTTCAGATTTTGAGGGTGGAGCAGTGCAAAGCCACCGAAGAAGACAGTCCCCATGCCTCAGCCCTGCCTCTGCGGCCCTGTCCACCAGCCCAGGGTTCAGAAACGCCTGTGGGCAGGGAGCCGGGCCCCCACCTGTCCCTCAGCCCCAGGCAGGCCAGGCAGCCCAGGGAGGTGGCTGGGAGCGCCCGGCTCACCTGCCAGTCTCCGGGTCAGAAGGCAAAGGGCAGTGACCCGGGCACAGCTCTCCCGAAAGACAGATGGACCAATACGTTTCAGGATTTTAAACTTCAAGGGAAAAAGGCAGAGAAAAAATGTGTTGCGTGATGATATTTTAAGTGGCTGGAGGGCATGGGGCAGGCCCACACCCAGCGCCAGATTGGTCGGGAGGCTTGGGGGCTGGGGGACACCGCGCTGCCCGCGGAGGACGTGGGACCGCCAGTGGGTACCCATCGGGCCTCTTCGGAACCAGGCCACGCAGCAGGAGGTGAGTTTGAGTGTAATGTGCATGAATCATCCCGGAACCACCCGCCCATCCAGGTCGGTGGAAAAATCGTCTTCCACAAAACCAGCCCCTAGTGAGAAAAAGGTTGGGGACTGCTGGGTTGGAGCATCGACCCGCTATGCCAAGGTTGCAGGTTCAATTCCCGCTCAGGGAACATACAGGAATCAACCAATGAATGCATAAATAAGTGGAACAACAAATCAGTGTTTCTTTTAAATCGATAAAGGAAAAAAATAAAAAATTTAGCCCTGACTGGTATAGCTCAGTGGATTGAGCGCGGGCTGCGAACCAAAGGATCGCTGGTTCGATTCCCAGTCCAGGGCACATGCCTGGGTTGCGGGCCAGGTCCCCAAGGAGGGCCATGTGAGAGGCAACCACACATTGCTGTTTCTCTCCCTCTCTTTCTCCCTCCCTTCCCCTCTCTCTAAAAATAAATAAAACCTTTTAAAAAAATTTTTAAATGTTATTCCCGTTTCATAGCTTAAAAAAAGACATAAAACCAAATTTATGTGAACTTTTATTAAAATTCAGGATCCAAAACAACCAACTCTAAACATGCTTCTGAGATGAAAGTGACCATGGCCCGGTAGGTGTGACAGTGGCCCCGGGTTTAGAGTGTCCCAGCCTTTGGACGTGGCACTGAAGTCCTGGGGGGAGGTGGCAGGCCTGGGACTGGCTTCCGAGCAGCCCTCGAAGACCACCGGGACGGGCTCGCGGTGAGCGTGGGAAGCCTCAGCAGTCCCCGAACCCGGTGAGGGTGCGAGGGGACTGGACCCGTCACCTGCCTGTCTGGTTTTAAATCAGTTTACAACGGAAACGGTTTTTAAAAATCCAGTGTTACATTTTTGAAGGTTCACCAACACAATTCAAGAAAGAAAAATGTATTTTGTCAGACTGGCAGTCACAGGAGGGCCGCGCAACCCCCGTTATGAAGAATAAAGCGGCGCGGCCCAGCTGGCTGGGCGTGTCCCCGAGACTGCAAGGTCCAAGGTTCCGGCCGCAGGTGGGGCGAGTGCAAGTCGCAATAGATCGAGGTTTCCTTCTCACAGGGAGGCTTCTCTCCCTCTCTTCCTCCCTCCCTTCCCCTCTCTCTGAAATTAACAAAAGACAAGGAAAAAGAAAAGAATAAACCCTTGGGCATTGTGAAAACTCTTGACGCTGAAGCTAGAGATAACAAAAATATTCTGCTTCTTAAAACCATATAGGTTTTAGGAGCTGAAGCTTTTACATGTTTTTCTTATTCCCTTATTTAAATCCTTCTCCAAGATTTGGAACAGATCCGAGGGGACTTTGTACAGCCCCCCCACCTCCCAGCCGGGGGCGGCGGGCTTCCTACGCACCCCCCCCCCCGTGAGTGGGGGCCCGGGTCACACGTCCACCACGTTAAGGCAGGGTGGGGGACAGCGGGTTGGGGGAGTCGGCAGCCTTCAGACTACTCTCAGACAAACCTCGGGGTCCCAGGGGCCGCTCTGCAGCAAGGCCGGGAGGGCACCCCACAGTTAAGCTCGGAAAAAGCAACAACCCCCCCTGCAGGAGGCATTTGCTCAGACAGGTAAGTGGTTTTAAAACATCAACTACTATGTCCACCTGCGAAGGTTCAGATTCACTGGAGAGCCCACCTGTCCTAAACCACTACCTCTTTCGAACAGTTCAAAAAACCTGGAACAGTAACACACCTGACTCCACAGTGCAGACACTAACTCACACGCAACAGCACTTGTAAAAGGCATCACCCAGACCTCCTGTGAACTCTGTTTTCAAAAATTAATTTACTTAGTGTGTTACAATGAGAAGGAGCAAAACTATCTGCAATTTTGTCCAATGCAGATCAAATGTCTTCTCGTTATCCTGAATTAGGAGACTCGTTTAAAAGTTTCATTGAAGAGACTCTTCCAAAAACTCCTTTTAAACAAAGTCCGGCGCCGCCCTGTGTAGTCACCCTGGCCAGCCTCGCAGCGGTGTGAGGACGGCGCGGCACACTCGCACAGCCTGGCAGCTGGGCTCACGCCCATCCTGCCATCAGCCGGGGACCATCCGCCAGACCCACCGACTTCCTCAGCCGGAGCTGTCCGATGCCAGGGCGGGCTCATCCGTGAACTGCTGGGGCCCCTGCCTGCTGCGCCACGACCCAGGGACCCCACCAGAGCACAGTCCTCCCAAAGCCATCGGTGGTCAGAGTGAGCCCGCAGCTCGGGAGGGCCAAGGCGATTTTAAAAATGAGGCAGAGAGGACACGCCAGGGGGCAGGGCACCCAGTAAGGTAAGCGCTGCTTCCCGAGCTCCGGTTTCAATGGTGCCTGTGCGTGCCCACGCTGCGGCCCAGGCTGCGAGTAACAGGTATTTCTCACTAGGGGGTCAAGGTCAGGAAGACGGACCGCTCCTTCTGTAAGAAGAGTATACAGAGACTCGGCCGGGGAGCAGACAGCTGCCCCCACGCCCGCTGGCCCTACGACCTTGGCAAGGCCCTAACCTGTCCGGCCACCGCTGTCTCTCTAACACGAACTCCACGGACTTACCAAGCTGTCCAATGGATTCAAGAATGTAAAACGCAACACAAAAGCCTGACCTTCCTCAAGGTTCTTCACTTCTTCCAGGCCTTCAACTTTTCAACTGAGCCTCTGGAAAAGTGGACGTGGGGTGGCGTGCACTTGCTGGTGCTCCCGGGGTGAGCGGGAGAGCCTCGCGCAAGGGGGAGGGGCCGCCACCAGAGCCTCCCAAGCCAAAGCTGCCCCCGCTGTGACACCAGAGACCAGGCCCCTTCCCCACAAGCAGGAGTCGTCTCCCAGGTGGAAGGTTAAACAAAGCCACTCCGTGATCAGTTTGCTGACCTCCCTTAAAAGTTGGTCAGGCTCAGCCCTGAAGAAGCTTTCTAAGTGACACCAAAAAAAAAAAAAAGGACACTCAGAAGCCCCAAGCGCAGACAGAACTGTCTGTGAGCAGACGCAGAGGCAGGAGGCACGGTCAGGAACCCGCGTGGGTCAGGAGGGGCTTCCGGGCCGCGGAGTGGGAGGTCTGGGGCCGGTGGGGCCCGGGCCCGCGCAGGCCGCGGCGGAGGGCCCAGGGCAGGGGCGCACCCAGCACGGGGCCGGGACCACCGCGCGCGGGCCGGGCGGGGCCGCGGGCGGACAAAGGGGACAGGCAGTGCCCTGTGCGGCGGCGGGGCAGCGGGAAATTTAGGAGCCACGTGCCTGGCGGGGGACGGCGAAAACGCTCCGCAACACTAGACCCTTTTCTCGGCCCACCAGCCAACCGCCCTTCTAGCTGTGCATTGGGGGAGGGGGCGGGGGGGCTGCTGTAGCACTTTAAGTTTTTAGAACTTTTCCAAAGACCGAGAGGCCGGCGAGCGAGGAGGGGCGCCGAGGAGCCGGCCGCGCTCCGGCCCATTGTGAAGGCGATTAGCACTTGAATGCCGGCGGCGTGTCTGGAATGAGAACGGGCCGCGCGCGTCTCGGCGTTCGGTGCCGCCGCCCAGCCCGCCGGTGTGCGGCCCCGGCCCCCGCGGGCCCCGGGCGCCGGCAGCCGCGCCCTCGGAGCAGGGACCGCAGAAGTGCCGGCGACGAGCGACACGCAGCCGAGCTCCAGGCCGCCGCCGCCTCCGCCGCCCGCTCCCGGACCCGGGCCTGCGCCTCGGCGCCCGCGGCCCGCGCCCGGCCTGCCCGCCCGCGGCCCAGACGCGGCCTCGGGCCTACGCGCACGGGCCCGGGCGGCGCGGGAGGCCCAGGCCGCGCGGGGCGCCCCGACGACTCGGCCCGCGGAGGCCGGGCTGCGGCCGCCGCCCCGGGACCCGCTCTCCCGGCCCCCGGCCCCTCCGCCCCCGGCCCGGCCCGCGCCGCGCCCGCCAACCGCCCCCCGCCCGGCGCCGCGCGGAGGAGCGCGAGCGTCTGGCCGGCGCGCCGCGCGAGGACTCACCGGGGCCGGCTCCCGAGTACATGGTGGCGCCGCCGAGGGGCTCCGGGGCCGAGGGGCGGCCGCGCGCGCGCCACGGGCCCCGACGCCGCGAGCCGCGAGGGAGCCGCCGGCCGCACGATCCGCCCCGGCGCGGCCGCCTCGCCAAACAGGTTTACCCGACGCGGCCCGGGCGGCGGGCGGAGGCGGCGGCGGCGGCGGCGGCGGCGGGGGGCGGGGGAGGGGCGGGGCGGGGCGGGGCGGGGCTACGGCCGGGGAGGGCGGGGCTAGAGGACGGGGGCGGGGCGGGAGGCAGGAGGGAGGCCCGGCGCGCGCTGGTCTGGGGGCCCGAGTTGGGGCCCCGTAGGGCGGCGGGGATCCAGGGCGGGGCCGGGCTGCGGGGACGCGAGCGGGGGCGCTCCTCGCAGCCACTAAGATGGGCGACGTGGCCTCCTCGGGGCGGAGCGGGACCAGCACAGCGTCACTGCCCGAGGCCCAGGAGGAAAACGAGGCAGCCGGGCCCTCGTCTCCCCGCCGCCTCCCGCGCGCGTGGGAAGCGGGGTCTGGCTGTTCCGGGGTGAGGGGGCACACGACCCTCCCCACCGTCACCCCCGCCCCCGGCCAATGCATTCAGTTATGAAGCTGGCCTGGAGCTGGACTCTGCGTTGGCGCCCCAGCATCTCAGCCTGGCCCCCCCCCCCCCCCCCCTTTTTTTTTTTTTTTTTTAAGTTATTAATGAAACCTGAAGGTCGGGAAGCTTGCTTCCGATCCGGAATGTGAACTTGAGCGCGCCGGGCCCTCCCACACGACCACGAACACCCCCCTCCAGTCAAGGACCCAGATACTCCATGTAAAAAACAAATCAGTAAGCTTTGGTAAATTTTAGGTACCATCGATCGTGAGGTCAAACCAATAACCCCCAGGCCAGCACTCAGGGGCCTCCCAGCGCCTCCACACTTTTCTGTGCCTGCCCGGCCTGGGCAGGAAGGACCTCTGCCTAAGCAAACCCTCCATCCCTCCTGCTCCCTCCCTCGCCCAGCGGTTTTCTGCAGCTGGTTCCGGGGCAGCCAGCCCGCCAGCAGGGCCTACCCCATCCCTTAATGGTGGGCGACTAGATGCCGAAGGGGAAACCATGCCAAGGTGCCCACCGCCTTGCTACACCCTCACCTGCTGGCACCTCTACCTCACAAATACGTAACACCTGCGTGTGGGGTGCACGGAGCTGCAGGTTCTGGGGGCCCAGCGTGATGCCAGGGTGGACTCCAGTCCTACCTGCAGGGGGCTCCCCACTCAGTAGGTTCGTTGCTCCTGCTTTGCAACCCTCAAGGGCATCACAGAACAAACGCAGGGAAACCAGCAGTTCCTCCAGAGAGAAACCGAAAGGGACACCCAACTTCACCAAATTACGGCAGTGGACAGGGGTCCACGGCCCATCCCTCCCTCTCAGCCCCCCACCCCACTCCACGCTCAGGTGGAGCCCCTGAAGTGACTCTCCCTGTCCCTGTCTCTCCTCCCAGCAGTTGTCTCCTCTGAACAAAATCTGATGTTGGGGCTGCTTTGCTCCAAGCCCTTTCCTGGCCCCACCTCACTCTGCGTGGGGTCCGGGCACCCCATTGAGTTCCCAGGGCCCCGCAGGGACAGCCCGGCTCGCTGTGCCCTGCCAGGGTCTTCCGCTTCACCACCTTTGGGCTCCTTCTCACCATGAAAGCGGGCTGGGCACATCCATTTTGGAAACCAGTGTTTGGCAGTGGGGCCCTGGCAGGACAGAGGAACAGCTTCCAGGGAACATTTGCAGGGACAGGACTGGGCACTCAGGGCCCCTGCAGAAATAGCTCAGGAGAGCCGCCCACATTCCCCAAGGGGGACCAGCCGGACGCCGGGCTCAGGGCTGCACCGTGAACGTGAAAAGCTAGACAGAGACAGCATGTAAGGTGGTCACCGTGAGCAGCAGCGCGGTGGGCACTGCTGGGGGGGGGGGCGGTGTTCTGCTGTGACCCAGGAAGCCCTGGGGCTGGGGCGGGGCGGTCTCTCTTCAGAGGGCCAGTCTCTTAGGCTGCGTTCATTCTGGGCGTCCTTTTCTGTGCCTTCACCATATTTCACCATTGAGACACTTTCCTGTGCCAGCTGTGCCTGCTGTCACCGCTGTCCACACCAGCGACCTGCAGCCCTGCGCCGCAAGAACACCTACCATGTGTAACACCTGTGTGGTGGCCGCTTTCCCCTTACACTGTCAAATAAAAAACTGACAACGCCCGACGCAGCAGCCATGTGGTGTGAATGAATCAAAATCATACCCATTTTTTTTTCATGTCAGCCAAAGATCTATTTTCGGTGATCTGCAGACTTTTAGGGATCGGTTCACGCGCTGTGACCCGAAGAGGGTGGAATCGCTGCTCTCTGCCAGGCTTGGTGCTGACGCCCGAAATCCCCAAATGACTCAGCTCCGTCACCTGTGGCTGCTGCTGGGACCTCCGGCTTCCCACACCCTGCTCGGGTCTTTCCGCGGGGTGCCCCACTTCTGAGCGCACACGCCGGTTAAGTCTGTGGCCAGCGTTCCTTTGCAGGTCA
Source organism: Micronycteris hirsuta (assembly GCA_004026765.1). Classification (NCBI taxonomy): domain Eukaryota; kingdom Metazoa; phylum Chordata; class Mammalia; order Chiroptera; family Phyllostomidae; genus Micronycteris; species Micronycteris hirsuta. The sequence goes on along the minus strand of PVJI01001957.1, from coordinate 138,985 downwards.
GGCAACATAGTGTCGCCCTGGCATTTCTTTGTGTCGCTTCCCCGCCGAGGACGACAGGCAAGTGCGACCCCTGCTGGTGGAGGGGCGCTGGTCCAGACTCTCGGTGAGATCCTCCCGCCGCCACGCCACGCCTGCGGGCGCACCCTCCAGGCAGCTGCTGAGGACCCGCCCCCTTCCTCCAAAGCCTGTTGGCAAAGCAACTTCCTCCTCTGGACCTGCTCTTCCTCCCGCGCCCCCAGCGGGGCCAACACTCGCCCCCGAAAACAAGCCCAGGCGCCCTGACTGCCCCTCTTCCGCCGCCAGTGGTCCGTGCGATCCGGCAGCCGCCAGCTCCTCCAGGCCTGCACCCGGCGCTCGGTGCTGACTATGCAGGGCGGACTCAGGGGTCCTCTGGGGTACGGTCGCTCCACCCGGCACCATTCACTGCTCTATACCTGGGGGTCCCTGTGCTAAGGCTGCAGGGTTCTCCGTGCTGGGCAGCCCCAGCGGTGGACTCCCACGACCGACCGCAGAGGGCAGGCGCAGGGAGCCACAGCGCCCTCCTGTGGTTCCCACGCCCACCCACTCTCCGCTCGGAGGCCCGTAGCTCTTTCCAGACCAGAACGCAGGCACTGGAGTAACGGTTGTTCCAAAACCACGTCTGCACACAGTCAAGAGGGGTCCCGAGGTCAAATACACTGGGGAGCATGGAGTTAAACGCCACCGACAGATGACTGACTACAGGCCTTCTCAGAGCCTTGAACCGAGTGTTAACGACAAGGCTTCTACAAAGAGGAGGGAGGGAGCGGAGTGTCCAGAGCTGTCCCAAGCCTACCTGGCAGGTGACAGAACCCTTTTATCAAGGGGCCCCTTCGGGGCCTAGGAGCATGCTTTGGGAGATCCCGAGGTGGAACTCATGCCGTCCCCTCCAACTCAAACGTTCAAAGACCCTTTGAATAAAGACATTGGCTGCCTGTCTCAGTGAAAGACGTGAAGGCGTGTGAGCATTGAGAAAGCCTTCTAATGTACAGCCCAGTCATTCCCACCCAGGGACCCCACGGGCCACGGAAGCCACTGTGCCCGAGTGCGCCCTGCAGAGGCTCCGGCCAAGGTCCCAGGGGTGCCAGCAATCAGCGCCCCCTCCCTGCTTGGCATGGGGGCCACGGGCACCTTGGTGCCGCGGACAGTGTTGCCCCCCGGATGCAGGAGTGCACGGGGCTCATCTGAGACACATCTGGGGACACGATGGCCCCTGCACGGGGAGGGAATGGCCAAGGTGTCCCTCCATGGAGACAATGAAAACTCAACTGCATGGGTGCAACAAGAACTCCAAACAGCGGGAGGAAGTCTTCGGGACCCAGGGCCGGGCAGTCGGCACTCAGGCTTGACAGCAGAGGCCAGTCCGTGAGAGGGAAGGGGCCTGCGGGCCTCAGCAGCAGGAGCGCTGGAGCGCTGGGAAAGGCCCGTAAGAGCGTCAAAGACCAGTCCAGCGTCGGGGGATGTATCTGCAGGCCACACATCGGGCAGAGGACCCTTGTCCAGGGCACAGAAGGAACCCTCAGAGTTCAACAGTGAAAAGCACACTCCTACTAGAACCCAGGCAAAAGACCTGGACACCCCCGTCACCAAAGGGGAGACCCAGGACTAAGGGGCCCCTGGAAACCCCTCCAACCGTTAAGGAAATGCAGACCCCACACAGACAGCCACACGCCTGCCAGAAAGGCTCGAGTGGGGGTGGTGTGCACCACACTCCAGAAGACTGGCTTACGTCGCATTGCACTCTCCAGCGCATGTCCCCCAAAGGGTCATGGGCAGTGAGATGGACACACACTGGGGCTGCACAGCCGCCACCGGCCCGATGGGGGTGGGGGGTGGGGGTGGCCTCCAAACCCACGCTGGGCCCTCCTGTTGAGAAGAGGGCTGTCGGCCGTTGCCCGAAAAAGCAGAGCTGAGCGGGCTCCGGGAGAGCCAGCACCTGCTGCCCTGCATGAGGATGGCGGACCTCATGCTCCATGGACGCTGGGCTGCAGCGTGGGACTCGCTGAGGACACTGGGACGTGGTGCGGCTCAGGCTCGGCCTCCTTCCCGCAGCCCCCCAGATGGCCAGGAGGAGCCCCCTCCTGTGGCTGCGGGGGTGGCACTGGGGCCGCCTGGCCACTGGCTGGCAGGTGTGCAGTGAGACCAGTGGGGCTGCCATGCAGCAAGAGCTGACTGAGCCCAACTTCCAGGAGCTTTTCAAAAAGTGGGAACAGACAAAGTGATCCTAAAGTGTTTCCATAACTGCTGTCGAAAACGGAGCCCCTTGAACGTGGAGCTGGAACTGCTGCCCCGGAGGGACGGCCTGACCGCTCACACCTCGCACCTTGGGGCATGGGCAGCGCAGTGCCCCAACGAGCTGTCTGCACGGGTGAGAGCGCAGGCGCGGGGGCGGCGGGCTGCTGGCGCCGGCCGAGAGTTAAACACACAGCGGTGCGGACTTCCCACCCCTGGGCTGCCTCGTCTGCACCAACAACGATGCCGTCCTTCTGTGGACGTCACTGTCCCCGTCCCATCCCATCAACACCCCTCGCCTCTGTCTCCTCCTCGGGACACACTTGGGGCCTCTGCCCACATCAGTGCTTCCTGGCAGCTCTTCTCTTTAAAAAACGAAGCTCACATAAATGCTAATTGCCTTCTTATCTATTTTATTTGTGATGCCTTTTTATTTTTAGGTTAACGTTGCAAATGGGTTAGAAAAGCCAAGAAGTACCATGAAGAAGAAAAACCAAAATTAGGTGGCTCACATCACCACCTCAAGACTCGGCACAAGGCAGCGGGCACCAAGGCGGCGGTCACCGAGGCAGCGGGCACCGAGACGGCGGGCATCAGACGCCTCTCCTTCAGAGCCACCAGGTTGGGAGCCGGAGCATGTTGGGAAACGCAGAAATGTTAATTCATCTACTCCTTTGCCAAGAAAAGGCTCCTACAGCTTTGTCACTTCTTTACATAAGCCCTTGTCGCGCTCTTCGTGTGCGCGGTGACGACCCCGCGGGCTGTGTGTGGGGGACAGCTCATTCTGTGTTCGGACGAGGACACGCGCCGCCAGGACAGCGGCGGGACCCACCGAGAACCAGACCCGGAACGACTGCTCTGTGCGAGGGAGCGCTGAGAGCAGCCCAGGTGACACTGCCAAGGACCCGGCGCGAGGAGCGTATCCGTCACGCGGGGCACTACGAGAGCAAGACGACAGATTGGGGCGCCCTTCTGTAGGACCCAGCGCCAGCGGCGCCCACGAGGCAGAGCGCAGTCTCCTGTCGTGGCTATCAGTGCGGACGTGTGCTTTTGGCTTTGAGGCTAATTACATGAGGATCAAGTGTAAAATCAAACAATCCCATGCACTTTGCTCCACAGGACAACGGGTTTTCTTGGGAACTGAGACAAAGGTGCTTGCCGCCCTGGCAGCCCACACGTCGTGTTTCCTTTCTGCTGTCGGGGTGGCTAATGCTAAGTATTTGATAAGATGGAACGAGGAGGACTGATAAAAACTGAGCATTTCTTGAACTAATCTGATAAATGGGAATTTACTGTCTCAATGAATGCCTATCCGGTATGAAAGAAACTGCGTTCCTTGAGCTGGCTCTCAGCCAGTGTGATCTCGGAACGCGAGCTTGCCCCAGAAAATGCCGCCGCGGGGCTTCCCCAGGTTGCTGCCGAGCTCCCCCGCCAGCGTCTGCGGGGCGTCTCCTCCCACCCGGCGGCACGCCAGCCAGGAGGGGTCCTGAGGGAACCAGGGTCCGGGGTGCTTGTCAGGTAGGTTGGCCTCATTCGGCAGCTGTCAGCGGCAGGATGCGGTGTGGTCACTCAACGGCACCGAGACCTCAGGCCACACCCCAGAGGCAGCGGCCCCTGGCGGCCAGCTTCCTGTCCTCCAGCTCCTGCGCCTGCGCAGCACCATTGGTCCCGCCTCTACGTCCTCACAACAAAGGAGCTCCTTTCTCCTGGACTCAGAGGTGCGCGAGTCTTACACACAGCACTTCTTGCTGAGGGGGAAATCGGGGGGCAAGGGCACTGACTGCAAGCGACCGTCCCCGCAGCCGCGGGTTGCACTTGGGCCGCATCGGGGACTGGTCTGGTCATGACTGTAGAGAGAGGCGAGGACACCTGGCTTCCAGTGGGCAGAGGCGAGGGGCGCTGCCAGACACCCCTGTATGCAGGGCGGCCCCACAGCTGAGCCCTTGGCGTGCTGGGGAGCACGTCCCTACACCCCAAGGAGGAGGGAATGGACTCCAGCACTGAGAGATGCCAGAGAAGAGAAACTCGCAAGGGTGACCGCCCCTCGACCTCTGTCAGGGGAAGTCAGTGTTGCGGAGCCCCAGTGGGAACGCGTGAGCGTGGGAAACCCCTCTGGAGCCCGGGTCCCGGCCTGGCCCCGCCGAGCCCCCAGTTCTAGTGGCTCCGCTCCAAGGCCAGGGCAGCTCTGGGTGACCCCTGCGGACCACTCCCTCCCTGAGCAGACTCCAGAGCAGTGGGGTCCCGAGGCTGGGATGACGTGGTGACTCCAGGACTGCCAAGGGACTCCTTCAGAGTGACAGCGCGCCTACCTTGATGTCTGCACTTAATAAGAAGGGAGAGCGAGCAGAGCAACTTATGATGGGCCGTCTCTCTGTGGTGACAACCTTGACTTGTCTGGAAGGCAAAGAAAGAACAGAAATGGGTCATTATTGAGAGCTTTCCTGTGTGTTATTTTATCTGCCAAGTCACTTGAAGAAGTTTACATGGTTTCAAGGAAAAGAACCAAAAGAAAGGATATTACACCGAGACCTTTACTGGTAACACCTTTTTAATAGGTCAAAGTAACTGTACAGTTCATTATATTCTTCCTGAGAATAACTTATATCCCCCAACAGACCAAAGGGAGGGCGCTGTTCTCAAAAGTGCCGACCAGAGCGGCGGCGGCAGAGAAAGCCCGCGCTCCGGGGCGCGGCCCCTCTCCTGGGAAGACGGACACGATGAAGGTTAGTTAACTCCAGTGGCTATAAAACAGTCAACATGGCTTTGCTCTTTCTGTATAAATTATATAAAAATGGAAACGGGGATGGTCCAGAGCCTCCTCTCAGTGCAGTTTGGAGGTGCGCTGGTAGAGCACTTCTGCTCCCGAAGGAATCGCTACAGAAACGGGCCGCTACTCCGGCAGCGAGAGAAGTTCTACTGTTTGCTCGACCGCAGACGCCCCACAGACCCACGGGCGGGGAAAGGCAGGGAAGACGAGAGGGCTGTGTTCTTCTTTTGAAATGACTCAGGTCTTCCCGACAGAGCATCACACTCTCCTTTGTCAAGTGGCGTCAGCGAACCGCAACCAGAGAGGGTTCTCACGCAGCAGGCTCCAGTCTGCACACTGTTCCAGCAGCGGCGGGAGGGCCTCGGCCCCGGCCCCCCGGGCTCTCCCAGCGTCCTCTCTGCCGCCCACGCGTCCGGGCCATGGCTGCGAACACGCGTGTACAGACTCCTTCGTGACCCTAAAAGCTTCTCACGTACGATTTTCATTCTCAGAGAAACGCCACGTTTTGGATCCTGGACTTTTCTGAACACCAATTCAAAAACAAAAGAAAAAACGAGCCCAAATCAAAATGTGGTTAAACTTATGAGAGGGATTTCCAACCAGCTGTCAGTCGGGGAGTTGGCGCAGTCGGTGCTGACGACGGACCAAGCGTCGCTGGGCGCTGGCGGCCACGGAGGGACGGCGAGGGGAGCGCGCTGGGCTCCGGCGGCTCAGTGGGGCCTCGTCTGGCCCAGCGTCTTCAGCCGCGCCTGGTCGATGACGTCCAGCAAGTTCTTGGCGTCCACGGCCAGCGCGTGCGCGGCAGTGAGCATCTGCTTCTTGTACTCCTGCTGCAGGCTGGTGAGCACGTACTGCTGCGCCAGCTTCATCTTGCCGATGAGCTCGCCCAGGTCCGAGTTCAGCAACTTCTGCGCCATCTCGATCTGCAGGGACAAGAGAGGTCAGGAGGGCCATTCACAGTGGCCTTCCCACGAGATTTCTGCACACCCCTCGGCGCCTCGCCACACAGCGAGGAGCCACCACGGGCCTCGTGCACACTGCGTCAGGGTGTCCCCGCGCCGGGGCCCCCACCCCCGCAGCCCCCGCCCGGTATCCCCAGCCGGGGGCCATGCCCTACCTCTCGGTGAGTGCTGGCCGGCAGGCCGGGGATGGTCTCATCCACAGTGGCCAACAGCGTCCTCAGGGCCAGGCCAACTTCCTGAGGGGACAGGACCACGTGCGTCAGGTGGCACAGGAGTCACACGCAGCACTGGGCTGTCCCTTCCAGGTGTGATTTTTCATTCCTTTCTGCCACTCTAAGGAAAATCTGTTTCCTTTCCTCAGTGCTGAGCCTGGCCTTTCAAGTCATGAAGCAATGCCCCGCAGAGGCTCAGCTCCCTGGCGCCAGGGCCCATCCGCCCTCGAGAAAAGGCTGCAGGAGCCCGTTCTCCTCGCCACCTGGCACTGCCTCCCACGCTACGCCGACCACCCGCCTGCCCTCCCGGGGGGAACTGCCCAGCCACCAGTGCAGCGGAGGGCGGGGAACACGCCCTGGACCTGACGCGGCTACCCTCACAGTGCTGCCTGAACCGGTCCTCCCCTAGGCAGCTTCTGGGGTCCAGGAGGCTGGCAAAGAGGCCTGTGCAGGGCCCTCCGCACGCGCCAACTGGCATGCAGAGGCCGGCACTCTGTGCAGCCGCTCTGACCCGACTGCCACGCCAGAACAGTGCCCCAGGCCACGGCCAGGAGCGGCCCTGCGTGTGACGGTGGCTGTGACACAGCACAGGCCCATCCAGGGCCAAGGCCTCCGCGCAGCAAGGGCGTCATTCTGAGGGGATTGGGTGTGACGGCCATACCTTCACCATGGGGACATACTCCTCGGGCGGGGCGGGCTGGATCTTACTGGACATCTCGATGACAGCCTTCACCAGGCCCGTCACATTCTCATACACCCTGTCGTTGGAGCGGTCCAGGTTGGCAGTGGGTGGGGGGCTGATTTCCTGGGGCTGAAGCTGCCAACACAGAAGCTGTTATCTTTCTATTGTCCAGCAGGTGGCGGCCTATCACCACGACGCAGTTAGGGAGGGTCTTTAAAAGAGATCAAAGCAGATCACAGAACTGATTTTCTCGTTCCTGTGGGGTAGAGTTCACTTTGAGGATGACATGACATGGCTCATCCGAGTGACAAACACATGAGGCCATCATTTTTCTAACTTTGAGCTCAGTTAAAGGAAATGAGATGGAATCACACACACTGAACCGCCCCAGATCCTCTCGGAGAACTGATTCGGTGCGCCCACAGCCGTTCACCCACAGAGAGCGAATCTGTGCCGCACACCCCGCACAGCACCGCAGAGAGGCGGCGCCGGGGCCGAGCGTCCTGCATGAAGACTCGTGATGCCCACTGGTTTGGATCCTGCAGTGTAAACGCCCGGCTGAGCCTGGCCACCCCCGCCACCTGCTGGACAGCTGCCCCGCATGGTCACAGAGCCGGGCAGCACAAGAGCTCTGTGTGTGGACACCGCCCATGCACAGGCTGCTGCTCAGCGGACGGCAGGGCGGCACTTCCTGGGGAGTGGCCTCAGCTCCCATGGAGGAAGGGACAGAGGTGAACATGGCCACCCAGCACCAGGCACAGAGACACTGCCAGATGTTGTCCAAGGCGACTGGGGGCCGAGCTACACAGGGGCCTCTGGGAAGTTGCCAGCAGTGTTTAAACATTACACTGGCCTCCGGGCCTCAGCCTGAGTCTTCCCAGGAGACTCGCTCAGTGCACAGCTGCGTGCCTGTGGGGTCTGTGGCCGGGGCTCAGGCCAGAGCACTGGGCGCCCACTCCTGAGCCCGTGGGCCATCTCTGCCCAAGGAGCCCGGAATTCGGGCGTCCCCGCCTGGGCATGAGATGGAAGAGGACAAGAATAGTTCCATCCTACAGAGACGGTCCTGGCTCGCTCTCTGACAGCTACCAACACAGTTTTTGGTGATGAACTGAACACTTGCGCCTCCCCAGGTCCCCCAATTTTCTGGACTAGTCACATGCAGAGCGCTGGGTGTGAGACAGAGCTGGACAGACACACAGACATGAAGTGCTTACCCTCCACGGCTATTGTTGAACGGAAGGTGAGGAAAGGTTAAAGAAGTTATCAGAGAGAGGGAAAAAAGAAAAACAATATTAGTAAAGGCAGCAGACAAAACCCCCGTAAAAAAATGAGCAGAACACACAGGCACGACAGTGCCGGCTCCCAGCACGCTGCGTCGGAGCGGGCTGTGGCCGCTGGTGCGCCAGGAGTGGCTCTGCCGTGCACCACACCCGTTTCCCTGAACTAGATGCGGGAAACAGCATGCAGAGCCTGAGAATGACGATCTGGCAGCCGTGCAAGAATCAGAGAAGCCGGGGTCTTCCCACAGGAAGGGAGGGGACATGCTCGTGACCGCCAAGGGCCACAGAGGGGACCTCAGGGACTCAGAGGAGGCAAACAGCCGCGGCCCAAGCCGGGCCGGCGCCCTTGGAGACAGGCGGCACCGTCGTAGCTCCAAGTCTGGGCTGGGCTCAAAGACACTGGGAGCTCATTTTAAAAACAAAAACAGCAGCTCTTCTTTTGAAGCAATTCTTAAGGTTCGGTTCCTTCAAACTTAAGAGTTTGACTTACTGTTTTTATTCTCTACAGCTTGAAGCAAGGCTATACACACTGTGGCATAAGAGGCAAAGGGAACGGGAGGAAATGGGGTGTTCTGTCCTTTCCTTAGAACTGTCTGAAAGCAGGAGCCCTCAGGTGTGTGGGCTCAGCAGAATCCTCGAGGCCACAGCCCACTCCCGCCCTGTGCTGTGCGGGGGCACGAGGCCGAGAGGGTCACCGGGAGCTGTGCCGTCTGCATCGAGTGCCCGGTGCGGGTAGGGCATGCTGTGTCCCGCTGTGAAGGGCTCCCACAGGAACAGCCTCATGGCTCCAGACCCTGTAGGGGTGGGGAGCGCTCCCGCGGCTGTGCTTCTGCACCTCCCCTCGGCCCCTCCTGCCACAGCACTGGCACGGTGCCACTAGGGCCCCTTCGCAGGACACTCCCAATGCAAGAACTTAGTTTGGGCAGACATCTGTTATCAGTTTTCCTATCTTCTGGAATCTACCTCTTTCTTGACCCTGTGGAGACCCCGGCAGGCGTGGAGGACAAGCCCACAGAGACATAGCCAGTCGTGCCCGCTGAGGCGGGCGGCACGCACAGCCTCAGATGACTCGCAGCCGAGACCCGCAGTCGCTGAGGAGAAGCCGAGGCTGATTTCTGGCCGAAGGCTATTTGGACGAGCCCCTACGTGCCTAGGTGATGGAGCAGTGTTCTTCTAGGCTGGCCTGACCCCCGAACCAAACAAATGAGCACTGAACAGAGACACACACTCCACGCTCACTGACGATGAAAAACCTTCACTGCATACACTTACGTGAGTGCCCGACTCCATGGAGACATCTGCCCGCCTCACACCCTGTACTGAGGGGACATGCCGGTCCCACTTACCCTGCTAGTCCCGCTGGGAAAACGAGCACTGGTCGCGGCCTAGGCTGATATGGGATCTACTTCTGACCTTGGCTTTTCCCTGCAGTACAAGCCACTCTAAAAGTATGCTCCTGTGGCTCATGAAATTGAAGAAGACCATTAACCTAAATCCACCCTGCTGCCTTTAATTTATGTCCAGAACCCACATGAGGGAGGGTAGTGTCCTGCTTTGCTCCCCCTGAACTACCTGGCGTGGGGCCCGCAGGGTCCCGGGGAAGCAGCCCAGGCTGGGGGCCAACTGCACTTCGGCCAGAGAGATGACATTTTCTCTCCCCCAGCTCTCTACCTCCTGGGGATGGCAGGGAGCCTGCTTCTGTCCCGTGAGTGTGGAAGGGACCTGGGTGCACATGCGCACCCATGTTCCACAGGGATACAGCTCCTGGCAGGCAGGACCCTGGACATGCCCTTTAACCTCTGCAAATCGGCCACCTCGTGGGAAAAGTGGGAGAGAGAGGGATGCCGCCAGCACCGCAAGTTCAAGTGCGAGCCCAGAGCCTGGCACAGGCCCGGCGCTCAGGTGGTGGCAGCCGCCAGGGAACCCGCGTCTGTGATGCCACCGCAGGCAGCTGCCGAGAAGGTGCTGCTGCCACACAAACAGCCCACCCAGGCCTCAGAGGTAACGGGACAGGAGACGCGTGTCAGGCCTGAGGAGCAGAGTGGACACGGAGCTCACTGCCCTCGACCAGGCACCGCAGGCGCCCTCCCCAAGGTCCTGGTGAGCCCAGCACTGTGAGGGGCTCGCAGGGACGGAGGGTCGGGACCCCGGCGGCCCTGCTCACACCACCCAGGCAGGCAAGCGGAGGTTCGGAGCCCAGAGAGGCTCCTGGCCATCTGTGGCTGCGCCTCACGGACCTCGCCCACCTGGGTGGCTCTGCACAGCAGGCTGCTTTCACGGACGCAGCGCTGGCCCTGTGTGGAGAGCCATGGAAGTGTCCACACGGCCACCCTGACAGACTGGAGGACCGAGCCTGCAGAAGGAAGGTCTCACTTCCGCAGCAGAAGCCACCCCAGCACTTTATTCCAAAGGAATGTGCTGCCTGATACAGTGAAGATGTGCCTAGACAGTGAGGAGCTGCCTGAGGCCCTACGATGTGTCACGTGGGAGAAAAAAGGGAAAGATTTGGGGAAAGCTTGCCCCTGGCTCTCAGAGGGGTGTGCAGCCAGACTGAGCCAAGCCTGCAGCCCAGCACGATGCCACCCGCGGCCCCGCCTGTGCCTCATGGACAGGCCCCGTGCCCACCTTGACGCCTTCATTGTAGCTGTCCCCAGGGCTGCCGAGGCTGGCAAGGCTGCCCAGGTGGCCGGGGGCTCCGGGGCGTGGTGGCTTCTTTGGCGGAGCTGCAGGATCTAGAAAAGGGAATGAGTCTCATTATGTGACGCACCTTCCCACAGAGCAAGCGAACCCCCGACACGAACATGAGCGCGGCTCCCGCTGTCCCTGCAGACCCTCGTGGCGGGGAGGCGGCCATTGCCGAGGCACCCCAGAGTTTCACACAGTGAGTCCACTGGCCAGCCTCCACGGGGTCGGCTGGACTCGGAAACACCACACTTGCTGGGCTTGTGGAGGGAGCCATGTTAAAACCCCATGTGGTGCTCCAAAGTGAAGAAACTTAAACATTTAAAACCTACCCCTGCCCTGGCTGGTGCAACTCAGTGGACTGAGCACCGGTCTGCCAACCAAAGGGTCACTGGTTCGATTCCCAGTCAGGGCACATGCCTGGGTTGTGGGGCAGGTCCCCAGTAGGGGATGCTCGAGAGGCAACCACACATAGATGTTTCTCTCCCTCTTTCTCCCTCCCTTCCTCTCTAAAAATAAATATATAAAATTTTAAAAAATGAAATAAAACCTGCTCCCTCCAAGTTACACAAACTTCTTGATATGCAGTTTCTCTGTTTACCTGGCTTTCCCACAGGCTGATAGATGTGCTGGTTTCCAGCCTGTGGGAACAGAAGTTCAGTCAGCACACGGCCGGCCCGGCAGGGCCCCACCTGCCCTGCACCCACCCCGCACACACCCCAGAAGCAAAGAGTTAGCCCTGCACTCCCACCCCCAAGACGGGAGAAGGAGACAGTTCCGCCCAGACCAGACCAGCGTGGGCCAGGTGCCTGCGACCACACATACACACCCTGCCCTAGGCTAGTTCAATGAAAAGAAGTATTTTTGGAGCTCGTTCTACTGGGGGAAAAAAAAAGACTTTTCTGCTTATTTTAAAGTAATAATCTGGTTTATGTATACATATGTACACACACATTTCAAAGAACACCCATTCTCGAGGCCCCGTCTTTGAGGTGGCCCTCAGCTCAAACTGCCCCGCCCAGCCTGGCTGCCGCCTCTGCCAGTCAGCAGTCCTGGTCTCAGAGGCGCGGACCCTTCGCACTGGCAGGTGTGCGGCGCGCGGTGTGCTCCCCAGCCAGCGGTGGTGCAGTGCTCAGCTCGCCCGTGGCCGCCGGCCGAGTCCCTAGCCCCGGCCCTGCCCCAGCACACAGCGGGCCCACGCTGCTGGCACGCAGCGCCAGAGGGGCGCAACGAGCAGTGAAGGACAATGGCGCGTCACATGGCTGTGAGCAGGCTGCACCCAGAGAAGACTGAGATGGGGGCAACGCCAAAGTGCGCTTTTAAGTAGAAAGGTCCAGCTGTTCAGGAAGGTGACCCCGAGCAGACCCGAGGGGAGGGAGCGAAGGAGCCTGGACGAGAGGCCCCAGGAGGGCCAAGCTGAAGGGGCAAACCCGGGGCCAGCGCAGCCGCAGAACGGGGAGCACGGGCAGGACAGGGGAGCCCAGCCCAGACTGTGAGAGCGTCGTGGCTGTGCTGTGCTGAGCTGGCTGGCCTGGGGCCGCGACACTCGTTTTCCGCGGTCTGAAACACAAAGGTTTCCTGGCCGACACGCGGGGAACAACACAGCTCCACTGGCTGGGGCACTCTGATCGTTCAGCAGTGCCTGTGCACGGCACCGTGCCAGGCAGGCCGCTCCGCGTGGAGCCCCCGCAGGGCCTGCTTCCCGGGGTCGGCTGGGGCCAGTGCGTGGGCTCGGGCCACAGAGGACTCACTCAGCTGCCTGGGGCTTCGGCTCCCCGTTTGCAACCAGGCTGACAGCACCAACCTGACCAGCGCAAGGTGGCTGCAACAGAGTGAACGTGCTGCCAGCCTGTGCGTCATTCTGGACCCTAACTCATTTTTACTCTCCACGCAAACGGACGGGGCCGGTGCCCACCAGTCAGGCGTCAGTGGTCATTAACTAGCTCAGACCCATTGACAGCCCACTGCTTTCTCCCAGAGACCGAGGCACATTTTCACTTTCAAAAGCATGATGTCAGAGAGCTTCGGAAGTGGGTGGGACCAGGGAGCTATCTTTAGCAAAGGACAGAAGAGAAAAAACCAGACGTGGTCACGGTGTGGCTCAGCCCCTAGCAAGGAGCGACCACCCCCTAACCCCACACCTCCAGGGAGGAGGGCGCTGCCCGGCATCGGGCACTGCGGCCAGCGGCTCTGGAACCACGCCCTGCAGTGGGGGCCCCTCCTCCAGGAGCACTGAGCACCTCACTGTCGCCCGGGCCCGGCACACAGCAGATGCCAGAGGTCACGGAGTGGACCCTCTCTGCGTCATGGGTTCCGGTTTCACAGAGTGGTTCTGAGTCACCCTTTCATCTGGTGCAATCCACTTAGTGACTCACCCCTTCCGTGCGCTTCCATGTGCTTCCAGCCCCCCCCCCCCAACACACAGCATGCTCCTTTTCCAGTGCACGTCCCTGTCAGCCTTGATCTCAGCAGTGGTCCCGGGACAAGGGCTCCACGTTGGGCTGAGGCTTACCACCCCGCCCCCACCATCTGGGGCAGCCTGCTCATCACACGGAAGGAGGGAGATGTGTATGGCGACGCCGAAGGCGGAAACCTGGTGCTCATGAGCTCAGGTCCCCGCCCGCCTGCGGAGTGCACTGGCACGCTGGCCCATGAACACGTCTCCCAGGGGCCAGACCACAGGGGCCACAGGGCGTCCCCACTCGGATGGGGAGAGCTGCTGGCGGGGCCCCTCCCCACACGCCTCATGGGGCTGGGTGACGACACGTATGCACGCATGCGCATCTGCACGTAAACCAGTGGCTGCCACCTGCCAGGAGCCTTCCCAAGGTGGACACGCAACCCCACACGCCTGTTCCCTGGCGGGGGTGAGCCCCCTTTCACTGGGGCCTCTGCAAGCGCTGGACACTCTCGCAGGTGTGGCATGTGTTTGGGTGAACCCGAACTCGCTCTCTGAAGAGGATGCGAGGCGTTTCCCCCGACAACACGCAGAAAGAAAAAATCTGACCGAGGAGACGTTTATAACCATGCAGTAAGTAGGGCTATAGAAATTTCCACTGCAAGACTTTTAAGAATAAGTAAGATGTATACTTATTCACACAGGAAGATGAGAATGTACTGATTCAACCCGAGTGCATCAGGGGTTGATTTGTGCGCATACTTTCTCAGGGCAGAGTGCAGCTCACACGGAGAAGATGACGGCCCTGGTGCTGGGCAGGCACCCTCTGTGTCTGGCCAGAATGCAGGCCCGGGGGGGACGGGGGGCGGGGGGGAGGCTGAAATGGCACTCCCCCCGAGGTGGAGGGCATGTTCGCCAGCACCACGTCAGCACGGAGGACAGGGAACAATGGCCCGCATCCGGCAAGAACTCGGCAGTGCTCACCGGGCCCTGGAGACTCCCGTCCTCCCGGTCCGTGCTGCCTCGGGAGAGCCGCACATCAGGTTTCTGAAGTGAAAACAAAACCAAACAGTGTCAGTCTTGGGTATGAAGTTCCTTTCCTCAATATCTTATAGCACAACTGACCTCTGACTAAGAAGAGATGAAAGGTTCCAGTTTCAGAAAAGCTCTCAGAACCCAGAGGTGATAACCCCAGAAGAGCCCCGAGCGCTCAGTGAGCAGGGCTGGGAGCCCCTCCCCCGCACTGAGGGGGCCTCCACCGGCTTTGCTGGCTCTGAGGGGGCAGTGACAGGACCCACTGCCCCAGATTGCTCGTTAGGAGTAAATGAGTTAACGTTACTAAGTTACTGCCACATTCAGTGTCACGAAAAATAAACACGTCCACTGTCTGTTGAACATCTGGGCCGTGGGCGATGCCTCCGTGCACCCGTCTCACTACACCCCCAACCAGCTCCCCAGGATGGATGTCCACCACGGCCGTGCCAGGACCAGCCAGGAGGGCACGCGTCTCCTCTCCCAGCAGCCCCGCTGTCTGGGGGCCTGGCCGATGCAGCGCACAAACCACCGCAGGCTGCGGTGTGCGCCCCGCCCGCCACCACACTCAGTACACTTCCGTTTCTTCTCATGGCGCTCAGCCCCTGAGGACAGAGGTCAGGGTGCCTGCTTCCCACAGGATCTCTGTGACCGCGGCAGCAAGGACAGATGGACGGACGGACGGATGGGTGGGGAAAGACGCACTGCAGGACTTCCTGTGCACTGACCGTCCTCGCCCCACACCCACCTCCTCGCTCGGGGGCGCGGCCTCCCCAGGGCCTGGCACAGTGAGGTGCGAAGGAGCGCGCTAGTCCCAGTCAGGCGGCCTGGAGCCTCCCAGCGGGGCCTGGAGCACAGAAAGGCAGAACTGGCCCCCCGAGGCAACACGGTGTGCGCAGCCAGCTCACCGACAGTGAGTGAGCACAGCTACCTGCCGGGGGTGTTTTATTCACTCTTCACTTCTGTGACAGCAACTCGGGTCCATTGCTGGCTTGGAGTGACGAGCTGTGCTTTCCGTATTCATGTGCAGCACCTATTCTCCTTCCCCTGCACATCGTGTGAAATGACGCACTCTCATCTCTTTAGGCACAGAGACTCCCTCGGTTGCGCTTTTCCAAAGGCAGGATGTCAACTGTCAATGAGGCCTGTCACAGGAAGCCCCCCAGTCCTGAGTGGGGGCGTCTGAGCCTAACCCTTGCAGCGCGGACAGCGGCCCGAACAGAGGACGAGTCAGACAGCGGCCAGAACGGGGAGGCTCTGCTGTGACCGGCACCGCCAGGTGAGGCTGAACGGCCCTGTCTCCCGTGCAGGACGCTCCGGCCCTGGACATGGGGCAGCTGAGACAGAGTGAGGCCATGTGGAGGTGCAGACTCACATGGCGGCTCACAGGCGTGCCCGGGGTTCCCTGACTACCTCCCCCTCATGCCTCTTCTACTCCTTAGTCAGGTGTGACGTGCACAGCAAAGTGTGCAAATGCCCGTGGAAAGCTCAACCCGTTTTCATACGTGTGTGCACCCGCCTAGCACACGACCCAGGTCAAAACACACCAGCAGGTGCCTGCAGACCTGCCCAGCTGACCCTGTCCACACCGTGCCCGAGGGACCGCTGCCCTGCACCCAGGCCCCACGATGGCCATGTGACCTCCACACAAATGGACCACGACGTGCGCCCTTGTGTATGAGCCTCGTCCCCATGCTGTGTCGCCACCCTCTGTTCATGTGGGTGCTGGGCAGCGCCCACTGTAGGAACGGTGGCCATTCTGCTGCCGGGGGCAAGTGGGCTGTGGCCAGCTCCTGGGCCGCGAGGAAGCTGCTGCTGTGGACAAGCTACCACCACTGGGTGCGCCCATGCCGCTCTGCCCACTCTGCCCACAGCACTGTTTGAGGTGCTGGGACACAGTGACCTGCAGGTCTGCCTCGGTCTCTCCTCTCCGCTGCATCAGGAGAAAACGCAGGGGACACGGCCCGGCCCGGAAGCAGAACCGGGAGCAGAGTGGCCTGCAGACGGGCTGTCTCCGGGGCTGGGAGAGGGCAAACGACCCGAGCACTCATTTCCGCAGCGGACAAAGCAGGCTTTATGTAGAGACAGGGCTTTCCCATTTGGCATTTCAAGCCCTGTCGTTAGCACAGAGCCTCGTCAGAGAACTGCTGTGCACACAGTAATAAAAATAAGGGGCACAGTCACTGTCTGTAAGTTGCACCCAACAGGAAAGAAAGTCCTTGGAAGAGACTGGGAGTCTGCTCAAGGCTGCTGGCACCCAGCCCAGGGGTGAGAGGGCTCTTCCAGGGGGTGCAAGCTGCCCGGGGACAGGAGGGAGCTGCCCCCCACCACGTGCAGGTGCTATGGGGTCCCAGCTATGTGACCTGGCAGGGGCCGCCACTCTCAGGCCATGTGCTAACTGACAGAGAGACATGGGGCCCGGCTCACCACAGGCCTCAGTGAGAGGCGGGGCCACTGTTAGCAACAGGGGCCACATGGTCACTGAAGTCCTAAAAACGGAAGGCTCAGTCAACCGCTGCTGATTCTGATCTATTAGACAAGGTCTGGGAAGTACGGCTGAGAAAGCGACCTAAGAATTAACTTTCAAGTCAAAACTGAACCCCTTTTCTAGGCCGCGGAGTGGGTGTCACCAAGGGCAGCGCTGCTCCCGCCCCCCCAGCCCGAGCGCCAGGGCGGGCTGGGGTCGTCTGCTACCAGGCCACGAGGAGACAGAACAGAGATTTCTAGAGCAACTCAAAATATCACCTTCAAGCCTGCTGAAGTTCATAATAAAAAAGCCTGGCTGGCACTCACATGTATTTTTGAGAATGTCCCTTTCCTAGGGAGTGACATCTACTCTGTTGAACCAGAGTCGCGGACCCAGGGTGTCTCGGACTACACCAGAGCCCGTCCCCTCCCTGCTGGCTGGACCAGCACCCTGGCCTGAAGGCGGCACTTCCGGCAGCAGGTTCTGCCCCATGGGACCCAGGGCATCTGGACACAACCACGGCCCGGTGGCTAACTACTAACAGGGATGAATGAACGCTTCTTTACAACGAGTAAACCCAACGGAAGGACCTCCGGCTCTTGAGCAACCCTTCAGGGCTCCTCTGCAGAATCCCCATGACAGTGGCTGACCTCTCACTCCGTCAGCCTTCGGTCAGGACTGACTACAGGGCTTGGCGTCACATGAGCCACATGACCAAGGGCCCCAGATCCTCCCCAGTGCAGCTCCCCGCAGTGAGGAGCTCAGACGCGGCGAGAGAGGAAAGCCCTCTGGAGAAGTGGTGGGGTGCGCCCTGCTCCTGCCATGGCCCGCCCCCCCACGTTGTCCTCCACCCAGCGCTACAAGAAGGGCACCGCCTGAGCTGTGCAGAGGCCCCATGCTATTTCACAGGTTAAGAAATTAGAGCATAAGAAGATAAAACAATTTATGCAGGGTCGTGATAATGAGGATTTTTAACTCTCCAAAGCACAGGCTCTTCCTCAGAATGCCATCTTACAGAGGAGAGTCGGAGGGGCGGCTCCCGGACAGCCAGGCGCATCCCTGCCCTCCCTGCCCTGCAGTGGCCTACATATGGTCTGTCCCCAGGTTCACTGCGCTCTAGCCCCCAATGGCTCCTTCCCAGCTCATCTGGGCCCTTGTACTTGGCGCACTCTCTCCATGGAATGTTCTTCCCCAGATCTTCTGGGGCTGGCCCTCTTTCCTTCAGCGGTGCAGCCCTCCCCAAGGGCCTGGATGTCGTCCTTCCCCTCTCGTGCTCAGTCCTCCCTGTCCCGGTCTAGAGCTGAACAGGGAGCACAGGGAGAAAGGGGGGGCTGGGAAGGAGGCTGGGCCGGCCTGCTGTGTAGCCACGGTGGGCGCTAAGTCGGAGTGGCAGGGGCAGACTGGTGTTCTACAACCGTCCCTGTGGCTGCGGCAGGACAAAGGGGTGGGACGGCTACGGCTCGCCCCCAGGGGCTCTTAGCCCTCCACCCGCAACACCCACCTACCGAGGGCCCAGATCAGAGGGGGCAGCGACCACACGACCCCTGCCAGGAAACCAGTGCTGTGCTGACCCTGAAGCCCATGAACAAATACTTCTCACTGACGAACATCAATTCTACATCCCAACAAAACACCACACCCGCCATCAACCACGGCCTGGAAAGAATGCCAGTCAGGACTGAGGAGGGACTTATTGCAGGATGCAGGATGAGCATAAACCCAAGCAAAATACTGGTGTGAAGCTTGTAAAGTTTTCTTTAAAAAAAGAAAATATAATACATTTAAAACGTACAAGCAACATTTTTCCAGGTTATACTAACAGGGAAAACTATTATAGACAGTATCTTTAAAAACAAAAGCAGGGAAAGCAGGCAAGGACCTGTTTAGTACGGAAGTTGGCCAGAGCTGCTTCAGGAGAGACGTGCGAGGTACTAACTAACACGGAAATGAAGACAGAAAACGCTGATGGAGTGAAACTGCACGATCAGAAAACCCAAGGAAACCACGCAGAGAGATCTCATGGGATAAATGCTGGGAAGTGCATGGTGAATCCCTAAAACCCGACGGCACACGCACACAGAGAAGCACACGACAAAATGTCTGTGCAAAGGAGACACAGGCCTGCCAGGGACAGGAAGCTCTGCACGGCTGGGCAGCAGCACGACGGGGGAGGTGAGATGTGTACTCAGAAACACCGTCACAGCGACTCGGGGGAAACAGGGGGTCGGGAAAACTCCGGGGGGGCCTCCTCTGAGCCATGAGACGGGGGCGCCGAGGAGGCCACACCACTTGGCTCCCTGCAGATGGGGAGCAGCCTTCATCAGATCCCACACAGGGTGTCTCATGCGACGCCCTAAATGGACTGGGAGTGTAATCTGGAAGCTGTGTTCTGTGCACGGGGCGCAGGTCCCATGGGATTCCGCACTGATCGAAACCCACCGCGCAGCACACGTAACTCTGAACGGTCGACAGCACGCACGCCATCTCCATGGGAAGAAAACCCCAGCACACGGAGCAGCCCACAGCACAAACGCAGCCTGGAGCCTCGCACCGAGAACACGCGCCATCGCTCCCCCACCAGCAAGCTCTGGTCACGGCGCACGGCTCTGAGATAGTCTCCGGACCCCGCCGTCACACCCACCGTGCCCGCTGCCCAGAATCTCTTTCCCGAGCCTGTCTGCCTGGTGAACTCCACTTGGTCTGAAGCCTTGGCTCCAACATTATCTGGACTCACCACCCACCTGACCCCAAGGCGTTGGCAGACCTCGGTCACAGCCTTGCCACGGCGCCGCTTCTACACGCTCAGAGGGACCCTTTGTTCAAACGTGACCATACAGAGTTCAAAGAGCTTGGAACACTTACTCTTTAAAACACAAGTCGATGTGGAAAACAGGGTGTCTGGACAAGAAGTTGAAAACGCGGGGCAGTGGTGCCCTTAGAACCAACGTAACACCCAAACGATTCAGTCAGTAAATAGTAACCATCTCCTGGAAGCTTGCCCTGTCATCCAAAACTCGCCTTTAACTGAACTCCCCGGTTTAGAACTCGGCAGAGTGACACTGTTGTTCCAGGAGCGACGCCCGTCAATCGCAATGACCGTCACCGTGCCCATAGCGGGGAAGCACACCTGGTGGCGCAGTGCATGCCCCTGCACGCGCCAGAGGTGGGCGGCCAAGCGGTCAGGGCCATGGACCCTGGGACAGGGTGGCCGGCTGACTTCCAGATCTGCCACACTGGCTGGGGGACCCCGCCCTACTTCCACATCTCTAAAATGAGAACAATAAAGGGACAGGCTCACATTCTTTTACGCCGGTTCCCAAAATCTGAAAAGCCCTGAAGCGTGATTTTTATTTTATTTTTTTACACTTGAAGCAAACCCACTTCATGGCCAAGCCTGACCTGAACGTGAAGTGAGACCCGTCTGCATGCCTGCAGAACGCACGTGCTTTGAGCACCTGGGACGCTGCTGGGACATCACACAACGCATGGCTTGTGTGCAGCATTCCACGAACTCTGAGATAAAATACACGGAGCTCTGAAGTCGCCAGAACCCCGAGTCTCAGACACAGGAGGCAGGGTGGTTGTGAAGGCTGAACGGTTCACGTGTGAGAAACGAACAGGACGGTCATTGGCAGGCAGTAACACTACGTATCATCTTAACTGTGGAACTGGGACAAGGGCGTGCACCAAGTAAGTGTGCACTCGACCCGTCTGGCAGTAGCTGAGTGTGGAGTGTGAGGTCTGCGGGCCTGAAAAGAAAAAAGCTGAGAAAGAGCTCCTGCCTCAGGTGACCTATTTCCAGGCTCACAGGTGTGCATGCACCGGGCCGGCCGGCTGCTGAGGTCAGCTGAGGTCGCCTGCTGTGAGCCCCGGTCTTCACCAAAGGAACCAGTGGGCAGGAGCTGTGTGTGATTCTAACCGGGGTATAAAAAACGTGGCCACGCGCGGAGAGCAAAATCGGAACCCCCTGTTGGTGAATCCCAAAGAACACAGTCTGAAGCCGCCGTCGGTGACACCACATGCTACCGGACGCTTCGGGGCCGGGAGACGCTCAGCGGTCGGGAGTGGGGCCATGTCTGACCGCACTGGCATCTGGCCGCTCGGCCTGGAGGAGTGCCTACTGAGCCCAAGCAGGAGCAGCCACTTCAGACCCCGGGAAAGCTGCCCACGCCAGGTTTTGTGGGAGCAGTGTGAGACCCGCTTCTGCTCAGTCATGTCCCCGTGCTGGCGGCCTCAGGAAGACTGAACTGGCTGGGCTGGTGGGGTGCTGAGGCTGAGGGCGCAGAAGTGCGTGGCAGTGGGGCCTGGACTCCACAGGGCTTGTGTCAAGTGACAACAGAGACGGCTCTATCTCCCCACTTCCTCTCTGTCCCCAGAGGACTTCTGAGGGACACCAACACGAGTTGCTGAGAAAGACATGTCCCAGACCCCACCCCACACATGCAGGCAGGGGCCTGCCTCTCAGTGCAGGGGGAGAGGCCCACCGGAAGGCCAGCCCTGGGGCCTGGCCACAAGTTACGCCCTGACGGGGGTGACGGCGGTGACACAGAAACCACAGGAATGCTCACACCCCTGAGCCCATGAGCCACCAGTGATACCTCAGACACTTATTCTGAAAGTAAGTTCCAGAACAGTATGTCCCCCATAACCGGGAGGTGTTAGAACCAGGTGTATAACCAGCTCCCCTGCTTTGGAAAGGGAGACCCTGCAAGACACTGCAGCGGGGCCCAGGGGGTAGAACGTGTCTGAACCGCGATTACCAGGAACCGCTCCTCTTTCTCCAGCCAGCGCTGGTCCTCCTCCATCTCCTGCTGCTGCCGGATCAGCCGCTCCTCCATCAGGTGTGCCGGCAACGCCTGCCCGGCCCCTCGCAGGTCCCGCGCGGCCGAGTCCTGGGGGAGAAAAGGCACAGCTGCTCTCAGGCCCACTGTGATGCTCTCCCTTTCCTCTGCCTTTGCGAAAGTGAAGCCATCTGGAGCGGAAACAGGGCCGCTGACACTGCCTCTGGGAGCGTCTTTCCTGGAGGCTGCGAGGCAGCATGTGCCAGGCACCGGGACAAAGCATGCCGTCTCCCCACTCACCTCCACGGGCAGGTCTGACACATGTGCAAAGGTGTCCTAGGAAACAGTGGACATGAGGTGGGGCGAGCAAGGCACAGGAGACCCACATGGGAGCCTCCACTTCCTGCCTCTGTCGCTGCCTCGGGGACGCGCCAGTTCCAGTGCGACCAGGGGCCCTCGTCCAGCAGAGAGGCCAGTGACGGCAGCGTCCCTGCTTCCTTCGCTATTGCATTGGCCAAAAAGCCCGTATGGTTTTGCCCGTAAAAATGAGACACATTTTTCCTTTTCACCAAGAATGGTATTTAGTGAATATGTCGGCTACCTCCCGTGTGGTTTGACGCGGATCACTCTCAGTCAACGTCTCGACCTGACGACTGACAACGTCGCCTGGTCCGCCCAACCGGGGAGCATCGTCCAGCAAGAAAACTCCAGCACGGAACTGCGCAGCCACTTTCAACACCTTCAGTCAGTCACAGCACCTCCTGTTTATACTGCACAAATCTTTTTTGCGTTTCAGTTGTGATTTTACCTTCCTTGAAATAATAAAGCATAATATGCTGACAATGTTGTGTATTCCCTTCCATCTTCAAAATTAAAATGGCTACACAAAAATTCACTAATTTTTATGCTTTTTTAAGTGCTCTCTGATATGACGGCTATCACATACAGTCTAATAAAATTGTTTCGGATAAAGTTAAAGACGTTGTAACTGCTACTAGAACCATCTTACGAAAAAACCAAGCGAGCTTTTTGACCAACTCAACAAAAAAGGTTGACAGAACCAGGAAGCATTTGAGTGAATGGAGTATCCTGATGCGAGAAGTAGGCCACCAAAATCAAGACAGCGTGGGGCTCAGAAACACCGGTACCTCGGGCAGAGCCTGGTCAGTTAACAGACCCAAGCCCAGGGACGCCCAGTTTACCTCCACGCCGGGCGGCCACATCGGCATCTCTTGCGGTCTGTGGTTCCACGGGTCTGTCTGCTCCAGCAGTGACACCTGCCCCGGGTACATGCTGCCAGCCATGGGTGGGACGCCATGCGAGCCAGGGTAGCCAGAGACCTGTGGACGGGTGGGCACCGGTCACGGTCTGCCACGGCGGGT
This sequence comes from Micronycteris hirsuta, assembly GCA_004026765.1. Lineage (NCBI taxonomy): Eukaryota > Metazoa > Chordata > Mammalia > Chiroptera > Phyllostomidae > Micronycteris > Micronycteris hirsuta. The sequence continues at coordinate 116,090 of PVJI01001957.1, read as the reverse complement.
TCTGCTCAGCTCTGCTTTGCCCGTGAAGGGAGGTGACTAAGATGACAGAGATGCAACGGCCCCGACGATGGTCACATGCCCCTGGCATGGCAAAGGGACCTTGCAGACGGAGTCTAAATGAGGAATCCTGAGACGGGAGATGACTCTGGACCACCTGAGTGGACCTGACGTGATCACAAGGTCCCTCATAAAGCGCAAGAGGGGAGCCGGGGGGGCGAGGGGAGGCATGACGACCGCAGACCCGTCAGAGGTCCAGCACTGGGCGCTGGCTTGAAGGCGGAGGAGGCAGGTCCCGAGCCTGGAGTGCGGGTGGCCTGTGGGGGTTCTCCACGGGAGCGTGTGAGACAGCTAACGCGCACGTGCCCTGGACAGAGGTCACCCACTTTGGAACCTCACACTTATCACACGCCAGGAGTTAAAGCAGCAGGAGGCCACGCTCATGGCGGCAGCACACGCTGCTCTGGAACCCCGCCCTGCCCGGCCCACCAGACAACCCCCCGAACGTCTGCCCCCCGAGGAGCGAGGGGTGGTGTGGGGAGAGGTCTGTCCCCAAGTGCTGACAGTGACGACCAGCCGGACAGGAGCCAGGCAGTTGGATGCGGAGGAACGTGCCACTGCAGAAGCGCCCGCAAGGCCTTTCTCTGTGCGGCCCCTCCCCCGGGAGGGGGAGACGGAGCCAGACCCCATGCCCGTGCCTGGGGCCCACTGGGCAGGTATGGAGGGCCTGGCCGCAGAACCGCCAGGCAGCCACAGCCCCTTCGGCAGAGGCTGTGTGACTGTGAGGTGTCCCGGCACTGATGTGTGCCAGAGCTGCACCCTGACAACACGGAATCAATGAACTGCCAAGTAAGATACACAGAGAGTTCTCTCAGTTCACTGGAATGGAAATATTTAATAATAAAAAATTCTGTTAAACATAAAATGCTACACCACTACTATATTTGGTCAGAAAAGGCATATTACTGCCAAAGAACTTTTAGGAATTTTCACCACAAAGAGAGTTCAAGTGATCCAAGCCAGCTTCCTGCCAAAGTGCAGTTCGGGCTAAAAAGGAACGTGGCGCCCCCCAGGGGATGTCCTGCCGCTGCCCCGGTTCCCAGGGCAATCGAAGTGACTACTGCACTCTGCTCACCGAGCTCCACTCTCCACCCTGCTCTACGCGCTTCAGGCACCAAAAACAAGCCAGCCCCAGATCCTGGGGCCAGACAGGGCCAGGCCCCGCTGCGCTCTCCGGCTGCCGCCTGCACTCCCGCTCAGCACCCGCTGGGCTCTGGCGTCCTGTGCCCGGGAGCTGACGCCCCGCGGACAGTCCCTGGCCTGGCGCTGGCCCTGCTCTCTCAGGGGCCATCGGGGTTTCCACACTGCAGGGGCGCTGTCTGCTGGGCTGACACCCACGCTTGTCCCTGCAGCATCTCCTGTGGCTTCGAGGCACTTCTGAACCTTTTCCTCGGCTTCCAGAGCACTGCCCAGCTGCGTGTCCCCGCTGCGGAGCACATGCCCACTGCGGCCTGCGCTGGGCCAGAGCGGGAGGAAGCGGGCAGGCCTGAGAGCCAGCGGCCACGGGGCACTCTCCCGGCTGTGTCTCCTGGCTGCGCTCCCCGGCTACTTTTCCCACACTCCCTTCGACCTGACGAGGCGTCTGCTTCCTAGCTGCCTGCTTGCCCAGCCTCGCTCACACGCACACCAGCACACACACATACACAGCGTTCCTCCCCACCCCCGCCGTGCGGAAGGACTGGCGTACCTGGTAATGGTTGGTCTGCACCGCGTGCTGCGGGCTCGGGTAGAAGCCTTCGCTGGAGCGTGGGCTCGGATAGCCAGGCCTGCTGGGCTGCGGACAGAGCGACAGGGCGTCACCTGAAGGAGCATTCTGGTTACCGTGGCAAATGCATGTTGCATTGAACATAACAGAAAAAGCTCTCTCTCTAAAAGAGCTTAGTTGGAAAGAATGTTGAAGGGTACCAAGACATTTCAGTGAGGTCAGAAATCATCTTTTCAACCAATGGTGCGGGGACAATAGCATGCCCACAGGTGAGAAAACGAAGCCCGACGCCTCCCTCAGGCCACACACAGAAGGCAGCCGAGACGTGCCGGGCCCAAGCGCCGGCGCTGAGACTGCCGCACTCTCAGAGGAAACCACAGGACCGTCCTTGGGCAGGGCAATGGCTTCTTGGCTAGGACACCAAGAGCTCAAGCAACACAAGGGAAAAAATAAAGATAAACAGCACTTTGCCCTGGCTGGTGTGGCTCAGTGGATTGAGTGCCACCCTGCAGGCCAAAGGGTCACCGGTTCGATTCCCAGTCAGGGCACATGCTGGGGTTGCAGGCTGGGTCCCCAGTGGAGGGTGCGCGAGAGGCAACAGGCACACTGATGTTTCCCTCCCTTTCTCCTTCTCTTCTCCCCTCTCTAAAAATAAATAAATATTAAAAAAAAAAGATAAACTGCACTTCATCAAAATTAAAAGCTTTAGTGTTGCAAATGACACCACCAGGCAAGTGAAAAGACAACCACAGAATGGAATAAGATATTTGCAAATCATTTCTAACAGGATATTTAAGAACTTATATAACTCAGCAATGAAATGACAAACATTCTCACGAAACAGTGGGCAGAGGCCGGGAGCAGCCCCAAAGGAGCTGTGCCGATGGCCGGGGCTCAGACACGAAGGGACGCTCACACCACTCAGCCCTGAGGGATGCGAACCTGGACACTGCCTTCGGCTCTGCCACACACTGGCTGGGTGGCTGAGGACGAGCGAGTGACCCGACTGGCATCCACCCCCTCATCTGCACGACGGGAGTGGTGCTGCGGGAACTCTGGAGTCACAGGGTCTCTGTCTGTGAGACACTTGAATCTGAAGCTCACAGCAAGGGAGCACTTGGTCCAAAATGGAAGGCGAGCCAACAGAGTGCCCTACATCTGAGAGACTTAACAAAGTGAAAACCTTAACTCTCCAAGTCACAACCAGAGAGGCAGCAGATGGACGGAAGCCCTAGTGACCACGTGTGGTCCTGGACGAGGCCGGGCATCACCTGAGTGAGGCTCCAAGGCTGCATGCTGGAGACGGCTGCAGGACCCGTGGGCCTTGACACTCCCCACTCTCCACGCACGAGGAAACTACGACGGAGCTGACCAGAGTGGCACAGTCCACACACAATACCCTAGAGACTCCAATTCTTAAAAGGAGTGCAGGTTCATTTAGAAATAAAGCTACAGGCTGTGGAGAGCGCAGACAGGTTGCTGAGACAGTTCTGCTCTGTGTCCCGCAAACAGGAACTCGGTGGCCATGCAGAGGCCAGCCCACTATTGCCAGTCAGGTGACACCGGCCATAGCCCTCACAAACCAAGGGGCATCAGTTCCCTTTGAAGTCGAATGACTGGAACCGGGAGGGGGCTAGGCTGGCTGACACCATTTTAAATGGCAGAACAATCTCTGATTATAGAAAAGAATCTAAAACACGTGCTTTGAAAACATCTCAAAAAAAAAGTAAGATATTTACAAATGTAAGCAGAGCTCCTCCCTCTACTCTGAAGGTCTAACCACCCCCCCCCCAGCCCCCGCCGTGAACCTGATGCTGTAGCTTTCAGAGTTCCGCCAAATGCCAAACGGAAGTCCCTAAAACCCTGCAGCTGGACACACAGAGGAGCGTTGAGATGGAGAAGGTCCTGCAGTGCTTTGAGTTTGGGGGCCTGCAGGACGAGGTGTCCACCTGTGGCGACTGAACAAAGGGCCAAGGGGACCCTTTTAGGGAGAGCAGTACCCCCGTGTCACAGAGGAGGAGATCGAGGCTGGCTGGGGCAGAGCCCGAGGGGAACTCGGAACCCCCCGCCCCCACGCAGCTGCTGAAACCAGCACGCGTGTGCGCACCCAGGGCGGGCCTCAGGCACCGGGGCGGGGGCTCACGGCCATTCTGCGGGTAAGGAGGGACTTTTTGTGACACTGGCTCCGTCATCGACTCAGTCAAACTGACGCCCACCAGACAGGCGACGCGGCCTGGGGGCCCTTCCTGGCCTGCGGTTCTGCCCTTTCTGAGGAGGCTGGACTACGGAATCTCTCCCCTTGGAAGTCTGAAAAATGGTGCCAGTCCCCTGTCCTCACGTCACCAGTGGGACAATCTCACTGTCACACAATTTAGAACACTGACCGAGAAAGGAGAAGCTCTCAGGCACCATGATGAAACACACAGGTGTAACATCCAAAGGGCACTTTGGGCTGACAGATTTTGGAACATTTTCAAAAGGAAAGTAAAGTAAAGAATTGTCAGAGTCTTAATGTATTTTAGGCAATCACATATCAAAAATATCAAGAAATTATTAACCGCAAAAAAGCCTACCATCTATTTACTTCCCAGAAAATGATCCGAACCGCAGTATTCATGGCAACTAAGCCCATGTGAGAAAATACCAGCCGGTCAGAAGCGAAAGGAACATAAAGAATTCTTCGTCTAAGGAGACGGCCGAGGGCCAGCTCCCTGCAAACCCCAGCACAGCATGGTGGGCAGAGTCATGGAGGCAGGTGTGAAGGGAGAGGGCCAGCAAGGCCTGAGGATGCTGCCCGGTCCCCACACTTAGTGCCCCAGCCAGCAGCCGCAGGCAAGAAAGAGGCTCTAACAAAAGCCAAAGCAAACCCAAAACAACAGGTGGGGTCTATGCTCACTTTGAAACAAAGCAAAATGAAAGCACTCAGGACCTAGTTTTAGTCTCTCTCACGTCTTAACCTTGACTTGACCCTCGGGAGACCCCTGATAACCAGCAAAGGAAAAGCTGCCCTGGGGCAGGCCAGAGGCTCAGTGCCCCTGGGCTCAGCCTGTCACTGTGGGGGAGGGGAGGGGAGGAGATAGAGACCGGGAAGAGCATTTTAGGATCACATCGAATGAGTCCAATCGCTCTGAGTTTAAAACAGCCTGCAGCTGAAATGCAAATCAGGAAAACAGAGCACAGAGGGTTTGGGGGCGGGGGGGAAGCGGACAGGAACCCAGAGCTGTAGTTAGCCAGTCACACCCAGAACCGCCCCATCAGACAGCAGCTGCCTGTACCAGAAGCCCCAGGGGGAGGGGTGCGGGCCAGGGCGGGGCCTCTGCTACCTTCGGTGGTGCTTCGTCCGACCCGCCTGAGTCCCAGGACACCGCAACCTGCCGTCTGGACTCCATCCGCACGCGCTCTTCGTGCTGCAGCTTCTCCTCCTCCAGGACCGTGCTAGAGAGACAACAACATGGTTTCAGGGGCCGCCGCCACAGCGGCAGTGCACGCCAGACCCCCCAACCGCAGAGGGTGCCAGAGTGACTCTTCATAAAAGGACAGGAGAGGGGCTGGGTCCAGGCAGCAGGTGTGGCTGCAGCCCAGCCGCAGGTCAGAGGACAGCTGTACAGCCAATGGAAATCCCGGGAGATCAAAGGCGTGCCCGGGCGGGTGTGTGCCCACGTGCGCACGGAGAGGAGCAGAGCGGCTGGGGCACCCTGCCGGGCTCAGACGTGTCCCAGGACAGACTCTCACAGGCTGCTGCATGGGGCAGGGCAGCCCTCTGGCTAACCAGCTCCCGGAACCACGTCTTCCTACTTCCATCCTCCCCAGCAGTCTCTCCGCTCAGGACAGAAGGGAATGTGCAGCAGCAGCTGCTCTGTTTCTGGAAACCCCGGCTGCTTTCAGCAGCAGCTCACGGGCAGTAGCGCCCTACTTACCAGCACTCGACTACTCAGGGGACACTGCACCCCACACTCCTCCGCGCCAGCTGGGCGGCGTCCTGGGCCTGACCGTCGGCCCTCCAGAAACTACCCCGAAGGCCGCCCAGCCAGCCTCTGCTCACGGCCCATGGTGCTCCGACCCCCGGGCTCAGCGGGGAGCAGGGCCCAGACACTCCGTCCCCTGGGGCGGCGGCTCCTTCCCGCACGCCTGCGGTCTGCGCTCTGAGGAGGAAGCCCGTCCAGTGCTGAGCCTCCTGACGGAGCGCAGTGAAAAACCACCCAGAATTACTCATGGGAGTGAGGTCAGCGGCAGCGCACCCGTTCTAATCTGGGAATGTGCTCGGCGGTTTCCAACAGACGTGCCTGCCTGACCAGGGCCAGTGCGAGCGCTCCCACAGCCCAGCTCACCAGCCACGGCCGGCTGGGCTGGGAGAGGTCAGTCACACTCACTTCACTACCACCCTGAGTCGGCACACCAGCGCTGGAGATGCGGGCCCCTTTTTTTTTTAAAGGAAAGGGAATGTTTCCCGTCTTACTGAAAGACTCCACCCCTCCTCCAAACAGGAGTTGGGTTTTCTTCATGCTCCAGCGAGACAATCGTGATGAGAAACAACACAGGACTTTAAACGCTACCCAAGAATGCAGTGTCCCCCCACCCCCGGGCCTGGGCCAACTGCAGCTCTTGTCTGTCTGCTGGGCTTGGGCTCCCGCTAGGCTGAGGTGCTACTTGCCGCCCCCCTCCCAGGCAGGGACAGCACAGCCCCCGGCCCCGGTCTGCAAAACCCCTGGTGGCGAGCTGAGGAGCACGCCGCCGTCATCCAGAGACCCCCTGCCCACAGAGCCCGCCTGCCCCTCCTGCGGGATGGCCACGGGCAGGGTCCGGCCTGAGAGCTGGCCCCAGTCAGGACTTCTGGGGGCCTTCTCTCAGCACATGACCCCCCAGATAAATAACAGACCTGAATCAGAATTTCCAAACACTGCAGTTTAAAACAACTGAGAAGTCCACAGAAATCAAGAGGAAAAAAATCAAGTAAAAAAGCCCTCTTGCCCCCTCTGCAAACAGCGAGCACCCAGGCAGGCCGTGACTGAGCCACGTGTGACACTCTCGGGGGGCAGCCTCCACTGTGACAAGGGCCCCCGGGGGCAATGCAGCGCGTGTGGGGTGTCCTGGGAAGGGGGCCCCCTGGCCTCGAGGTCACTGTGCCCCACAAAACCCTCCACAGAGGGCACACGAGGGGGAGGGCTGCCGAGGGGCTCTCCCCTGGGCCCCGGTCCCGCACTGCTGTCTGCTCCCGCGCGCCCGCCCTCCTTGCCCGCCCCTACCTGCGCGCGCCGCCCTCGGGCCCCTGCTCTTGTCAGCTGGGTGGCATCTGCACGGCAGTCACTCCGACATTTTCTCTACTGAGCAGGCCAGTCGTGACCCCAAAGAACGCAGTGATAACCAGGGAGCGAGTTCCTTCCATCTCAGCACGCCATTCTCATACCAAAAATAACACAGCCAGACGCTTCCCAGAAACTGAAATTCGTTGCTCGGAGCGATCAGGAATACAGTGAACTCAAAGCCTGTCTGTGTCCACAACAGGGAGCCCGCCCCACCGCTGGAGTGAGGGTGCACTCAGAGACACTTCAGAACCGTTCTCTTCCCAGCTGCTGAAGAACTCGGAGCAACAGACTAGAATGTGCAGAGGGTCAAGGAGGTCAAATTTAAACATATTTTCCCAAACTACAATATTTTTAGCAGCAATACATTCCATCCACAGCGCTAGGCTGCCCAGTGTGACCTGGCAAGGAGCCCGCCTGCTCTTCTCGAGACGGCATTTCTCAGTCTCGGACTCGCGAGCAGACGGAACAGCAGGCGCTGAGTCCTCACTAGCAAACACCAGAACACACGACAGCCACGTCCTCACGGATGCAGGGGGCCCATCCAGGAAGGGAATCATGATGAGGGGAAGGGAGCACTTCATTTACTGTCGGTTTTATTTTTCACTTCCCTGGCTGTAACAGAAGCCAGCCAAGAAGTCAGCTCAGAGCGAAAGGACACACGAAGCCCTAAGGCTGCTCTGACATTCTCTCGGTGTGCGTGCAGCCGCCCTGGGGAACCCCCGCCCGCGGCCTGGGAGAGCGAGTACGGACTGGCTGTGCTGAATTTCTGTTCTGGAGCAACACAATGCGATCCCACTTGTAAGGTGTTTCCATGGAGAGCACAACAGTGGTCCCACAGGCCCCTTGTTCCCAGAACCGAGCTCAGACAGGAAAACGAGCCTCCAGTTCAGGCGGAGGGCAGAGGGCAGAAGGGCCATGAGGCTGAGGGCAGGTAACGGCCGCGCGGTCTCAGGGGCAGGGCTCGGTGAGGGTCGTGACCGTGGCGGTCTGGCCTGGCTCGCCTCGTGCCCCCACTCGTCAGCGAGGACGCCGTCGTCCTACCCGGGTTCGGACGGAGAAAGCAAGCGTGTGACGGGGACAGAACACTCAAGCACACGAGAGTGAGTGCTGTCCTCTCACCTGCCTTACAGACTCCTAGAAACAATGAGGTTTCCGCTCTCATTTCTGTAGTATTTTTCCTGAGAGTAACTATACTACTACTCTTTTCTTTGAAACTAAAACACACTTCTTTTTTAAATAACTTGCTTGAAAAAGTTTTTTGTACAGACTAGACTTTGACACCTTCACCATAATTTGATGGTGACACCACAGCATTGGCTTTGAACCCAAAGCTCGGTCCGTTCCGCAGCTGCTCGGGCTCACCTGGAGAACATCCAGAGAAACACAGCAAGGAACTGGAAGGGCAAAAAGCCAAGAGGGAGAGGGCTTGTTTTGGCAAGTTCATGGGAATCTCGGTTTTGAAACACGATCTCCCACAATTACCCAGCGCTGCCTCACCACAAAGGAATGGAAGCGACCTTTCGACAGCAGCACAGAAACCTGGGTCTCTGCGGAGAACAGGGCGGGAACTTGAGTGAGGCGGAGACAGGGTGTCTGGAACTGGCTGCCCGGTGCTCAGGGCCACAGCCGTGTGACAGGGTGCACCTCTGCCTCCTTCTGCGACCATCTGGCACGGCGGGCTGGGCACTTAGTGTCACAAACATGCCAAAACCACTTTCCCATTTGCTTACTACTCATTTAAGACTGTAGGAAATAATGCACTTTACTAAAATTATTTAAAAAGCCATTTCTACTAAAATCTTACTTTCAGATGGTGATCTCTTTGTATCTCTGTGAACTTCAAGTCACTTCGAAGTGACCACCTCCTGCAGGCAGCAACTGTGGGCCCAAGAAACGGCTCTGCGAGGGCCAGAGAGCTGCCCAAAGCAGCCCGCATCTGGGGGCGCAGAGACTAGAAGGAGGCAATGGCATGGGGGGGTGGGGGGAGCGCATCCTGATGGCCACTAGGCAGCAGCAGGCCCCAGGTTCGCTGGTTTGAAGAACTAGCACCTGAGTTTGGGTCACCACGAGGAGTAGGAAGTGAGGGGGGAACCCAGGAACAAGAGAGCTGAGGAAAAGGTTCCTCAAATCCAAGTATAAATTCTGCCCAAATCACCAGCTGACCCGGAGGCAGGCACATGGAAGGCAGGTTGCAAGAAGCCCAGCTCAGGCTAACGGAGCTGATGTGAACTGTGATGCTGCCCACAGTGCGGAGAGAGAGTGTCATACGAGACCAGCCAAGTGAACCAACTACCCACGAAAATCAATCAGCCAGCCAGCTAGCCACCAATCACTCTTTGGTGGAATATAACGAATCCAGGGTCACAATGTCCAGGACGATCTAAAATTGCTCCATTAAAAGGAAAAGGCATGATAGCACGACCCGTTCTCAAGAGGGAAAAAAGTCTAAAGGAGGCTGAGTCCAAAGGCGACTCAGAAGTTGAATTAGCAGGCAAGGATTTTAAAGAGTTGTTATATTTAAGAACATAAAGAAAAAATTGTTTGTAATTAACAAAAAGAAAGAAAACATCAGCAGTGAAATGGACACTGTAAAAAGGAGCCAAATAAAAAAATACAGCATCTGAAATTGAATCTCTACAGCACAGGCGGCAAACACAAGGCCCGCGGCTGAATCTGGCCCCCACCTTGCTTTGTCTGCCCGGCCCCTTGTTTCTGCCCGGCGGCAGCGCTGAGCTCTTGCTAAGTGTTAAGGAGTAGTTCCACCTGTACAGTCCTAAAATTACACTCGGCCCTTCAAAGAAGACTGCGAGGCTGATGTGGCCCCCCATGAAAATAAGCTGGACACCCGTGCTCTGCGAGATGGGCTGGCAGGGTGCGGACGACAGAAAAAGTGGGAACCCTGGAGGAACACTGAAGGGCTCTATCGAAAGGTTTAACATACATGGAACCGAAGCTTTAGAAGAGAGAAAATCAAGCAGAAAAAAACACCTAAACACATATATAGAGGTCAAAAACATATTTACAGATTCAAGAGGTTCAGTGAACCTACCCTGACTGGTGTGGCTCAGTGGACTAAGTGCTGGCCTGAGAACCAAAGGGCCACTGGTTCAATTCCCAGTCAGAGCACATGGCTGGGCTGCAGGCCAGGTCCCCAGTAGGGGGCACGCAAGAGGTGACCACACATTAATATTTCTCTCTTCTCTTTCTCCCTCCCGTCCCTTATAAAAATAAAATATATATTTTAAAAAATACTAAACAAAAGAGGTTCAGTGAACCTCAAGTATGATCAATACAAATAAAACCACAGCTAAGCACATCTTAGTTAAACTGCAGAAATCCAAAGAAAAAGAGAAAATCATGGAAGTAGCCAGAAAAAAATGCGGACTGCATTCAGAGGAACAATGACATGAGAGGCCAGTGACTTCTCGCAGGAAGTAACAGAGGTCAGAAGAGAGTGCAAAGAAAGCATTTAAGTATAGAAAGGAACCCTCCTCCATCAACATGGAATTCTAGATCCCGCGAAATCGGGTGCGATTCCTCTCCAACTGAAAACACCAGGCGGAGTCACCGCAGCAGGCCTGGCCCACAGGAGGGGCCAAAGAAGGCCTCTGGTGCCGGGAAAGTGGACGGAGACAGGAAAGACTGGCGCGCATTGCATGGGGTTAGCTACGGAAGAGCCCCCTACTGTCCCTGAAACACCACTGGAAAGAAAAAACATCACTAGCACACAGGGATGCAACCCACGCCACCGAGGGTGCGAAGGGCTAGGGGTGCAGGGTCCTCACACCGAAGTGAAGTGGACAGAAAAGCTACAGAGGGATGGTGTTAGCCTGAGGCCGACCACAAAAATGCAGGGCAAGTGCAGGGTTCCAAGAGACAGGTGTGGAAGGAAGCTGGGCGCTTCAAGCCCGAGCCCAAAGCAGCTGATGTGAGCCCAGGGCCCCTGTCCGTCCTCCCCCGCCTTGAGGCTGTAGGTGCACAAGGGTTTATAAGGGACTCGGAGCCAGCACTTGTCCCCAGGTTCCCACCACCAGGCACACTTCCGGGTCCCTCTGCGTGCTGAAGTGGCAGGGACCACTGAGACCACCAGTCCTCCACTGTCCAGGGGGAAGGGAGACATTCTTGCCTGTCCCACTCTTCCCTGATGCCTCCAGGGATGACGACCCTGGAGACAAAGATCAGTGAAGAGGAATGAAGAACAACTGGAGTGAAAACCAGAGAGAATGTGGAAACGGTGACAGAAGGGAAGGGAAGGGTTACAGGAGCCGCTGGGACAGGCTGAGGATGTCACTGGGGTTCTGGGGGCGGGTGCAGGCTGTAAAGAGTGAAAGTGGGAGCCACAGTGGAGCGAGCCGAGGGCGCGGGGTGAGTGGAGCACAGGAGGGAGGGCACCCTGGGGCCCTGTGGGTAGGAGGGAGGGGCCGGATCCCGGGTCTGGGGTCCGCACTGCCAGCTGCACAATCTGGGGCAATCACAGGGCTTTCGGAGCCCTGGGCTCCGCAGGTGAAAAGGGCAAACAAGGCGATGCATGGGAAATTGCTGTGAAGTCACCAAGGACAAAGGGCGGCTGTTCATGAAATGCAAGTTCAACCCCACTGCAAACATGCTGGCTCCACACAAGGCCAAGTCACAGAGGCACACCTGCAGGAGCTGCACACACGGAGCTCCCACCTGCCTGTGGCCAAAACCAGAGAGACGAGAACGACCCTCCGAAAGACACAATGGAAACCTCACATTAAATTCCCACCACATGTAGGTCTGCTGTCTGCTGTTTATGACTGGGAAGGCCAAGGACCGAAAACAGAAACAAAAGCCTCGAAGTTCAGGAGGTGTGAGCGTTTTAAGATGTGCACCAGGAAAACAGAGACTGCGCGTGTGGGCGCTGCCAACCCATCGGGATGGTGGCAAGGAGGGGAATAGAGCGGGGACGGCGAAGGATGCATCCGCGTTCCACCTTTGAAAGGGATTCTGGAAGCAAACCCAAAACCACTTCAAAAAGACACAGCAGCAAAGAAGCACAAGTCACCTCGCGTCACTCACCAGGCCTGGAGCTTTTAATTCAGAGTTCATATTTCACAATAAATAAAGCATCAAAAAGGATTTTTAAAAACTTGCACAAGATGCCGTTGACATGTTAAGAACTTTAAACCCACGTCTCCATAAGACACCTACAGAATGTCTGAACGACGTGCTCCGTGTTTGGGCAGAGCAGCAGCCAACACCGTTAACCTCCCACGGTGAGGTTTCTGAAATGGTAACCGATGATTTCCTGACTCTCTGGCCCTCCGGGGAAAGCTTGGTCGTTCCTGCGGCCACCAGTGCAACTCTTGGTGTGCGCTCACGGAGTCGACGCCCCGGGTGGCAGAGGACGTCACTCAGCCCCAACAGTGGGACGGAGGTGGGACGTGTGACGCTGCCCGCGGAGGGAGGGGCGACACTGGGCCAAGGCCACGGAGCCTTCGAAACGCGAACCTGCATAACGCAGCACACAGAGCCTCAGACACCGGCTCAGGTTCCTCCACACTCGATCCAGTGTGCTCTGCGCTTGCACTGGAGCAGGGACACACACACACCATTTCCTCTGGAGGTGCGGCTGGCCCGAGCCAGCAGCCCCACTGAAGCACAGACATGCCCTGAGGTGCGTGTAACTTCACTGGGCACCACCACACTGAGATGTGATATGAAAAAACGGTATCAACTCGTGGCTGTACTAGGCCCAGGTGACACCCCTAATCAAACAGACTTCTCCAAGGCCAGCTCTGTGTGATACAATTAAAAAGCAAACATGACAATATGAAGTTAAAATGGCAAACCCTCCCTCATCACCAAACTATAGACAAGGCCGTGCACGGGGCACGCCCGCAGCAGGTAACGGCAGACCGGCTGCACACAGGCATGGCTTGCTGCCAGCTTGCCTCCAGTCTCCTTGAGAGATTCAGCCTCTTCAAAAACTTCCAGAACTGCCCCCTTCCCTCTTTGGGATTCCAGAGGGACAAAGCAGCAAATTGCAACGCCCTCAGGATGCGACGACAAAACCTTAACTGAAACTAATACACGGAGACCATGTCCCCCATCAAGCCCTCGGGTGGGGCCCCTGTGCACACGCCAGCAGTGCTGCCTTGCTTTGGGGGACCTTGTTGGGTGGATACTCAAACAAACGTCCAGCTGCAGGAATTCCTTGTCAAGTATGTTTTCTTCCTTTTCTCTCTTAACTGAACAAAATAACAAACTCTTCCCCAGTCCCATCATTAAGACGGAGCACATGACGACTTCTAGTCACATCTCCACCGAGGGGAGGGCAAGAGGACCAAAAGCTTGGGCCCTGAGCTCGGGTCTGCAGCCGACCCTACCAGCCTTGGCAAACTGGCACTGATAACACCTCCTCCATCCCCACGGACAATGCAGGCTGAGAGGAAGCCACATGGGAAGATGTACGGCGCCATGCCTGGCCACAGGACCAGCCCGCAAACACTGGTTTCCAATGTCATGACTGGTCAGCTCACTGGAGTGGACAGAGGCTCACATCAGCAGACATGGTGCTGGTTCTGAAGGTCTTCCCGAGGACTCATCGACAGGAGACCCACTCAGAACCACGGACCACCCTCCAGGGCGACACTTAATGAGGCCAGTGTTCTTTAGAGAAGTTTGGGTAACTTGTGCACACACCGCTTATATCCTCTGATCTAAATGTCCTACGTGAAAACAGCGGGCTGGGAGTCAAGGGGCAACGCCAAAGGCTGAACCAAGCCATGGCTGGAGAACGAGAGTGGCCACTCCCTGCTTGGAGCTCCCCGCACACCCACACGGGCGTGTCTGCTGAAGCAAGACTGGTGCCGCTGACTTGTGCACGCGTACCGGCCGAACACTCTCACGACTGTGTTTGCATGCGGGTCCCCGCAGCCCCAGACTGGAAAGGACCCCGGTCCCCATCAGCCGTGGAAGGCGTCAGCGGCACTCCATTCAGACGGACGCGGCACAGCAGTGAGAACACAGCCCAGCCGCAGGCGGGCAAGGCCTGTCCCCAGCGACGTGCTGAGCAGCGTCACCCCCAGCAGGGACACTGGCGCCAAAGGACACTGCTGACAGGAAGTGCAGAGGGGGCGGAGCCACCATGCTGCGGCTGAGCCTGGGCCCTGTGGGGCGCCAGGGGCACCTGGGCCCTGGCAGCAGTGTTTGCTCGTTCTGGACACATGGATGCGCCCAGCGTGCGACAATCTGATGAGCTGTTTAATCCCTCACGTGTTTACATGTTCACATTTTCATTAATAAGAAGGGTAAAAACATAAAAATCCTGGCATAAAGCGTCATTTGTTGATTGTCCTCATTCGTCTGAAAAGGATTTAGGAAGGCACACAGGAACTTGACATGGCTCCCTAAACTGACATAGGACCCACTGTGTTTTCACGGCGGCGCCGGCCCCTCAGCCCGGCCCCCACCCTGGAAACAGCAGGCAGTGAGCGCTATGGCTGTGTCCCGCAGCCTCCTCGGCAGGGCAGCGACCAAAACCTCAACTGAGTTTATCGGTGGCTAAGCCACCTTTCTGCTCCCAAGATGCTCGGCACACTCAGCGGCTTCCAGTCCCACGGCACAGGAACGCCAGAGCACGCGCTCAGAGAAGGCTTCGCGGTCGACCACTGTCAGCCTCCTGCTGAGGAGGCTCGCACACTTGAAACCAGGCCGCCTGCGGGCCCGTCTCGTTCTGCGTCTCCACGCACTCACTCTGAGTGAGAAGGCAGGGCGGAAGGAGGACAGACACTGAGTCACAGAGCCCCGCCCTGAGAGTGTGACCAAGGACCTGGGGAGCCTGCCCAACAAGATTCATCCTGAGCCACTTTCTCAACTGAGAGTCAAACACACACGTATGACCCAGAGGCAGGTGGAGGCCCACAGAAACCCGAGCCCACATCACTGTTCTCGTTCAAGGTGGACAAGGAGGATGGAGTTCGGGAAGCACTTCTAACTGCCCTGAGGCAAGGACTTTCCAAAATGTGCTGCTTTGTTAATGTCTTGGCTATAATAAAACGTAAGAAAAACTCGGTAGAAGAACCCAGCAAATCACTGGGACACACGGTCACACACAGGTGCCCAGACGAGCTGCCGTGCTGTAAGTTTTACTGGCCTGTCTGGTGGCCGTGTCCGGCATGTTCAGATATGGCTACACTTCATTTTCTGAGCCAAACAACACAGGACACACACATTCTCAACAGCTCGTGCTAACTGCACAGGATGATGTCCGTAAGTTCCAGTGTAGGCACGTCACATCCCTATCTGTGTGTGTATGAAAAGAACTACATTTAGCTCCAAAGACTCGTCTGGGAGAGCGTCTGCAGCTCGTGCACCGGGACAGACCAGTCCTTCAGCTACCGCTAACACCGGCCCGCACGCACCGAGCAGTGAGCTCGGGCTGTCCGGCCCTCCCTGGCCCAGGCTCCCGGCCGGGCGCAGGCGGCACCCAGGAGAGTAGGACGATCCCTGTCCTCAAGGAGCTTCAGTCTAGTAGGGGCTGAGACGTACTAGACTGTGAGCTCCTCGAGGGCAGGAAAGGTGTTCTCGCCATCCTGCCCCGTGACCAGCACCAGGCTCGCCATCGCGGCGCTCAGCCTGCATGGAGCTGAGCACGATGCAGCCAGTGTGGCAGCGCGGGGCGACGTGACAAGAAGGACGAGTGCTCTGCAGACCCCGGGGACAGAGGCGAGTGAGTGGGGAGTCACAGGTGCCAGCACAGGGAGGGTCCCGGAGGAGGGGAAGGGTCTTACTGGGTGGGGAGGAGGTGGGCCGGGCCAGGAGGTGAGCCGGGCCAGGAGGTGAGGCTGGCTCAGCCACCTCGTGCGTGCACGTACAGGTTGGAAGACGCCTCGGCCCTGATGGGAGAAGCCCTGAATGCTGCTGTGGAAGCCCCCCCACCCCAACGGAGCTCCAGGACCCCCGGAGGCTGTTCTGAGCAGGAGATCATGTCCCACAGCAGGGTTTCAGAAAATGGACAACCGAGCTCTGCCCAGGAGATGGGAATCCTGAGCAGGCGGGAGGGACAGGGCTGGACACTCTGCAGCAACGGGGCTCCAGCAGTGAGCTGGTGGGGGGGTGAGGAAGCACCCATGACCCCAGGAGGGACACAAACACAAGGTGCCACTGTCCCCTGCAGAGGGGGAGGGCCTGAGAGGAGGAGGGAACAGCTTTGCTCCAGGACAGACGCAATAGCCAGCAGCAATGTCAATGGCGGACAGAGAGGCTGTGAGAAAAGCAGCACAGCACGGGAGCCGAAGGCAGTCTTAGGGGGAAGCAAAGCCCAGGGGCACTTCCAGGAACCCAGGAGGGGATGGAGAGGAGCGGGGCACGGAGAGGAGATTAGGTCACTGCCAGGAGTGACGGGGTGGAGAAGGAAGGTCAGGAGACCAGATGTCAGGGAGGCGGGCAGATGGACTGGGGTCGGGTGAGGGGGACTGGAAGGAGGACTGTCGGAGGATCGGGACTAACGGAAGCGTGTACGAGCAGAGTGAGAAAGGGAGCACACTCAAACCAGCGCTGACTGTGAGCACACGGGGCCAAGGGGCAGGGCAGGAGGAAGTGAGCTTGGAGCTCAGAGCGGCTGCCTGGAGACGCGGAAGACCCGCATGCAGCAGCCAGGGTGGAGGTGTGCTCTGCGCCCTGGAGGAGACCACGGTGCAGGAGAGCCAGCAGTTCAGACAGCGGCCTTATGGGCCGCGCGGCGGGGCTGCCTGCCTTATACTTGGGGCAGGACTGTGCTTTGTTCTCTACTGAGTCCACAGAACCTAGCTTAGAAAAGGAAGCACTCGGCAAATGGAAGAATCTCCCAACTGGACAGACTGGATGAATCTCCTATTTCCACCCACTGGCCAGAATCGCTCCTTCAAACAGTGCCCACTGAGGAGACCTGTCTAGCGGTCTGAGTTGCCTGAGAGGAGGTGAGACAAGGGGGAGCTGAGAGAAGCGGGGCTACGTGAGCTCGGGGTCTTTTGGACCCTGGTAGTTGGTAAACTTTCCGAGAAAAGACTAGACTATAATAAAACAATTGCCCATGACATCAAGGAAGCCTCCCATGGGAGAGCAGGCGACGAGCATCCCCTAAGCCTTGCACTGGCTGGTTCTACGACAAAGCGCCCTGTACACGCGCATCATGTTGAACACCTCGTGTCAACCTCGGCTCTCGCCCAGAGCACTGAGACAGTCGTTGACGGAGCACCTGCTAGGTGCCTGTCCTGAATCTCCAGGGCCACCAAAGCGAGGAAGCCAGGGTGGGGCCCATCGCGAGCTGGAGTCTGGCTGGGGACACAGACAAGCGCACGGAGACTGGCCGGGCCGGGGGCAGGGCCGGCTCTGAGAGGCTGAGGGAGGGACGCAGTGCACGGAAAGCCCGTGTGTGTCCTTCAGGGCACAGAGCAGCCCAGCCCAATGCAGGAGCCTCTTGGTGGCAGCTGAGCAACAGTGCGGATGTTGTGCTAGAGCAGCAGAAGTTCTGAAAAGGCACCGAGGCAGCGGCTGTGTCCTTGGAGGTGGTGTACAGTAGGGGCGCTTCCTGCAGAAGGTGACATCTGACCTGGATTCTAAGGACGGACCAGGGTTCATCAGGGGCCACAGGTGGGGAAAGGCCTGTCTGGGAGAGGAGACAGCAAGAGGGGCGGTGGGGTGCTGCGCTGGGGGGTCGCAGGTGGTTGAGGGGCCAGCGGAGGAGCTGTGCGAGACGAGAGGGGACAGGTGTACGGGGCAGCGTGATGGCGGGTCTGTGTTCCGTGCTGAGTCAGTTAGAAGTTAGGGGAGAGAGACTGCATCACAATTTGAAATTTACTAAGATTTGAAGATATAATCTACTTAAGACTCCTGGAAGGTAACAAATAGGTGTGGATCAAGTTAAAAACTATGCTTGTCAAGACACAGGGCAGCCTCGGGCGCACTGACAAAATGACCCTGGAGGCTGCGACTGCAGGGAGAAGCAGCAGAAGCCTGCCCCAGCCCGGCCCTCTCTCCGCCCACTCCTACCTGAGCTGAGCTTTGAGCTCAGTGAACCGGGGCCGCCTGCTGGGGTCATAGGCCCAGCATTTCGTCATAAGGCTGTAGAGGGTGGGAGGGCAATTCGGAGGCATGGGCAGTCTCTCCCCGTTCTCAATGCGCCCGATCACATCGTTGTTCTTCACTCCTTGGAAAGGTTTCACACCATGCATCAGTATCTCCCACATACACACGCCTGCGGGCGGGATGGAAACAAACAGTGAGCTCGGCGGCAGCGCTTCCATGTCGGCGCGGGCTTGCCAGCGGCGTCCGGGCAGTCGGCCGAGCAACGCGGCTTCGGGGGCTCTAGTGAGGACAGCGGTGCTGATGTAGCGTCATGGGAGCAACGAAGCAGTCACGCAAAGGGAAAACCGTACTTTTCTAAGAGGCTTTTCTCTCTGAAAACCCTGGATTAGAAAGTGGCCCGCCAGCTGGAGGAACACTTCCTGGCTCCAAGAACAGTCCAGAAGCAGGGGGTGAGTCTCAGCCCCACCCCCACGTCAGCCCAAACTGCCGTGAGCTTAGCAGCTGGCCTGGGGCCTGTGGACAAGAGCCGCGAACAGAAGCCCTACGCCCTCAGGACATGCGGGGTCCCTGGGAAGCTGTCCCTCTGTCCCTCTCACGCTGGCCTGCCCGTCCTGGCCGAGGGGCACAAAGGCGCTGTCCCCTGGCTCCCCCACTCTCTAGTCACTGTGTCAGGGACTTCTCGCCCACAACCTCCACGAGCAGCCTCAGGAAGTCTCCTCCACGCTGCCTTCACAGGCCACACACGCTGTCAGTATTGTCTGTCTGAAAGTGCTGGGACACTCATCTCTGAAACAAGCGAGCGAGCCAGACCCAACTCTGAGGATGCCGACCCCCACAGGGTGACCAGGGAGCCCCAGCATGGGAGTGGTTCTCCCCTGGCAGTGTCGTCACCCTGGCCCCCGAGACCCCCAAGCACGCCGCAGAGACGACGCGTGCCTCTGTGTGTGCTGGCCTCTCCGACTCGATGCCCTTCTGATTCTTCCCCACAGACTCTCCCCCTCGGAGGTCCCTGTGTGAGTCCCTCTACGGTGCTTCTCCCAGTTCCCCCGCAAACCTGCTCTGCTCCCCTGAGAGTGTGCAGGGCGGGGCTGCCGCCTGCAGGGGCAGCTGGGCCTTTGCTTCTGCATCCTCCGTTCCTGAAATGTAGGGTCCGCCAGCCTGTTCTCGCAGCGGTGCGAATTAGGTCCGGAAGCCACCGAAGCCCAGTAATTTCCCAGTAGAAAGTGCACAGCAAAAACGCCTTAGTTTTGCTCCTCTCACCAGAAATGGCGGCGTTATCAGAAGCCCCGACACCAGGAATCACTCGGTGACCGTGACACACCGGGGACACCTGCTTTGAGCGTGCACGGCGTCCTCAGTCTGCACACCTCATGTCCTGTTAAACACCACGTTCTGTCCCACCCTGGATGCCACTGACTGTAACACCCACCATCATTTCCTATGACTGAAAAAGGGGGAAACGCTGCTGACTAAATCTGTTGGAGTTACTCTTACCAAAAAGCTCTTTTAACTCATCCAGACAAGAAAGTAACAGAAACAGAAACAGAACAAAACAAGGCCCTCGGGCCTGCAAGGCAGCCATAGGAGACACGCCCCCAGCCAGGCCGGGTGCGACCTGCCGGGGATCTGTCACCCAGCCTGGTCCCGGGCACTGACTGTGAGCACAGGCAATCGGACTCTCTGAAGTAGGGGTTTCCTTGAGAGGCTGAGCGACTTGCGCCCCAGGTCGTGCAGCTGGCAGGCAAGGCCTTGTGACAGAAGCGGCCTCGGGTGGGCTCCAGAGCATCCCCGAGCGGGTCCAGCTGCAGCCCAGTCCACTGCAGAGCCCCTCCCTGCCTGCCCTCGGACCAGTTTGGGCCCTAAATGGCTACGCAAATCAGCAGCAAGCACACAGAAGGAAATAAGCACGCTGACGCAGAAGAGGTCACTTCCATTTACAGGAAAGGCTACAGAGGCACACTACTACTTGGGAGCAGCTCAAATGCTAGCAGAGAACAGACGCATGAAGACCATTCACAAAACCGATGTCAGAAGTGCAGGACACGCAGAGACAGGGAGTTCTCTCATCGGGACACCACCCCTGCCACACAAGGCTTCAAGGGGTAGGGACCTTTCAGGGCCACCAGAAGTCACACAGAACTTCCACTGGAGGAGGGGTGGAGGAAAAGGCGCACCTCATCACCCACGTGGAAAAGGGTGGAGAATTTAACGCCTGGGCCCTGGGCTGCAGTGAGCAGCATGGGTGCAGAGCCCCCTCTCACACTGGCTGGGAGGGGTCGCAAGGACCACAGCGGGAGGAAGAGGGTGGTGACATCAAAGAAGAGCCACAGACGACGAACGGTCAAACTTTGGAGCCTTGAGACAAGTCGGGAAGGAGGTCAGATGCCAGAACACAGAGCGAAGCCTGGCTTCAGACCCACAGACGTGAGGGCTCTCGCAGAGCCAGACAGGCGGGCCCGCTGTGTGAAGGCCGTCCATGAGAGGAGCGAGTGGGGTGACAGAGAGGGGAAAGTCACAGAGAGCCGCGCTGCAGCTTTGGCAAAGGGAAGCGAGAGAAGGGTGGCAGAAGGGGACTCAGCGGCGGGACGTCGCAGAAGCCACACAGGGAAGCCGGCACGTGCAGCTCCGCGACCAGTGCCGACCGACCCAGACGGGAGTCTAATGATGGGGGAGGCCGACCGCCCAGTGCTCTGGAGAGGCCAGGCTCAGCTCATTCTGCAGACCGCACGGAACGTCATTAGGAAAGCATAAAACGTTTCAAAATACTCACCAAACATCCACACGTCACTAGCTGAGGTAAAACGTCGAAAATTGATCGACTCTGGAGCCATCCATTTAATAGGCAATTTTCCTTTGGAAGCTAGAAGATTAATTTTACAAAGTGAATTTTCCTTGTTATCTACTGAAAAATCCAACAGTTATAGCTAGCTTAGATTTTTAGTATCAAAATAAAAAGCTTAAATATGTGACCCTTGGACTTCTGTTTCTTTGGGAGAACTACTTGTCCTTTCAGTGATGTTCCAAGGTCACCAGAAGGGTGAGAGGTCACACTGGGCAGGGACGCAAACCCCAGAAGGGTGTGCTCTCTGGGGAGCAGCAGGAGCCCGCTAACCGGACGCGTGGCCGGCCACGCAGCCATGCGGGTCTCACACCTGCCCAGGCAGCCCCCGCAGCCCCCAAGGGAGCCCGCACTCTAGGGCACCCCGCTCAGGACCGCCGGCTGATTCCCGTTCGTGAGGTCACCTCTGACTCTGAGCCCCAGCGCCCAGGGAAACGGTGCCTGTGGTGCTTATCTCACACAGCGCATGACCTTGAACCCTGCAGGCGACAAAACCTGGCAGGGTCTGTCTTCAGACCGGGAGGTCCAGGCATCTCTGGAGACGAGCCTCAGTCCAGACGTCCTTCTAGACGGCATGCCTCTGATGACTGGTCTCGGGCGCCAAGTTACCTTGGGTCCATTCAAATTTTTCCACAGAACTTCAAGCACCTTCATGACAACTGAGCTCAAATCCTGTTTGGTTACTTCAAAATGAACCACCTACACCTGTGCTCGGAGCTGACAAAGCCCTAACCTTCAGCGGACTCTGCTTCCCAGACCTTTCTGCGACTGTGCCTGTGTGCAGCTGCCCACGGAAATGCTAAGGGGCGCGCAGCCTCGGCCACCCAACTGCTCAGGATTCAGCACTTCGCCCGGGTTCCGGGGCTTGGCTTGGTTAGGGACTGAGCTGCACAGGAAACGTACTTTAAAGCAGTAGAAAGCTGACTTGGTTGTTTCACAGTGAAATGACTACATAACCAAAATGAATACACAACCAAAGGACTTTCTTTTCACACAGCAGAGGATCGCTGTTAAAATTGTTTCAGGCCACAGCATACAAGAAGCACATGGAGAGAACAGTCAGGAGCTACAGTATAAAATGAGAAAGTCAAACGACTGGGAAAGAAACCAGCCTTTGTAAAACGGCCGTAACAATCAGAATATGCACCAATAGCACACTACAGACTTATGATTCAAGCCTTGGCTGAAATACCAGGAACATGAACATTTATTAAGAAAAAATTTTGTTCAGCCATGGCTGGTTAGCTCAGTGGACTGAGTGCTGGCCTGTGAACCAAAGGGTGACTGGTTCAATTCCCAGTCGGGGCACAGGCCTGGGCTGTGGGCCAGGCTCCCAGCTGGGGGCAAGCAGGAGGCAACCACACATTAGTGTTTCTCTCCCTTCCCTTCTCTCTTAAAATGAATAAATAAAGTCTTAAAAAAAAAAAAAGAAATTTTGTTCAATAATAATTTGAAGAACCAGATCAATCTGATTCTAGGTTGCCAAATTAAAGATAAATCACAGGAGCTAGATTTCAGTTCCCAAATGAGGGGAGCGAGGTCCTAGAGCACAGACGGCAAACCCAAGGCCCGCGGGCCGAATCTGGCTCCCACCTTGTTTTATCTGCCCGGCCCCTCGCTTCTGTCCGGCAGCAGCGCTGAGCTCTTGCTAACTGCTAAGGAGTAGTTCCATCTGTACAGTCCTAAGATGACAATCGGCCCTTGGAAGGCGACTGCGAGGCTGATGTGGCCCCGGCGACAATGCGTGTGCCGGCCCTGGCCTGCAGTGAGCTGACCAGCGCCGGGCCAGGCAGACCCCACACGGAGCGGGGGGCATCCCGGCCCACCCTGCAGGCCACACCTACACCCGCTGGCCATCGAAAGCCCTGGCGGAGTCCACCATCCACTACCGGAAACAAACTGCAGCGAGCGCTCCAGTGCAGGTCTGGTATGACCACAAGTTCACGTCTCCCAGAGGGCTGTCCAGGGCTGTGCCTGACGGGTTCCACGTAGCAGCACGCGTGGGTTTCTAAGAATCCACACACTCTTTTCCGGAGCGGCTGCACCGGTTCACCCTCTCACATGCGACTTGTGAGTCACCTGCCCTGTGCACCTTGGCCAGCATGCTGTGACTGCTCCTGGTGACTCTGCCATTCCGATGGGTGGGCAACGACGCCTCTCTGTGGTCTTAATGTACATTTCCCCACCAAAGAGTGTCCTCGTTGGCCATCTGCATATCCTTAGCTCTTGCCCATTTGCTCTCTTTATTACTCTTGAGTTCTGAGAGTTCTTTCTATACTCTAAATACATACAGTTCTTGTCGGATACACAAGTGGTTGGCACATACTTCCCTCCACTGCATAGCCTGTCTGCTCATTCTGTCAACAGATCTTCTGCAGAACAAAGATCTTTCAATGTGATAAAGGGTCCAACCTATCCATCCTTCCCTTCTATGGATGGTTTTGGTTTCAAGTCTCAGGACTCTTTGCCTAGGCCTCGATCCCTATGTTTCTGCCAGAAGCTGCACATTCTGTAACTGTCTCTGACCCGCCCCAAGTCTGTGGGGTGAGGGTCCGGCTGAGGCCCGAGGGCACCAGCGGACAGCGGCGCGCCGGCGCCACAACATGACGGAGGGCGGTCCTTCCCTGTGAACTGACTTCACACCTGTCAACGGTCAGCTGAGCGTGTTTCTTAAAAACACAGCTTCTGAAGAAGTAAAAATCATTAAAGCTCCTGCGCCCGTTTCTTATTTACTGCTCTGACCTCACCTTTGTAGTAAGTGCTGTCTTCCATGTAGCGGGACAATCCAAAGTCACCCAACTTCACACAGTCGTTGGAGGATACCAGGACGTTCCGAGCAGCGATGTCTCTGATGAGGAAAAATTCACAGTGACAAATTTTAACACAAGGAAAACAAACCACAAGGCCATCCACACCATGTAAAGAAAGACATATCGGCACTTGGAAAGATAGTTCAGGTACTGTACATGCAGACAGGAAACTAATCACGCGCTGAAAAAAGGGACATTTTGTTATTTTACCTCAAATGGAGTCCTTCTGGCAGATATTTACTTTTAACATGTTGATCGGTATTTTGAATGACAACAAAGTACAGGGTCTGGCAGAGGTAAGGCCTGCTTGAGTGTGGTTGGTAGGAT
Source organism: Micronycteris hirsuta (assembly GCA_004026765.1). Taxonomy (NCBI): domain Eukaryota; kingdom Metazoa; phylum Chordata; class Mammalia; order Chiroptera; family Phyllostomidae; genus Micronycteris; species Micronycteris hirsuta. The sequence goes on along the minus strand of PVJI01001957.1, from coordinate 92,018 downwards.
AACAATACAGGTGTAATGATTTATAGTTTTAACTTGAACATTTCACCTATAATGTCACACGGTGTGCTTGAGTGTAACGTTGTTATGTTACAGGATGACATGCTTATGATTTGTAATAAAGAGGGGGCATTACTTGTGCTGGACCCCGTCTATTCTCAATAATGAAACTGCTCGTTACTTTTCAAACAACCCTGTTTCCAGCTGCACTGCTGAATGGCCGTGGCACACAGCCACGGCCCGTCCCCGCGGCCCTACGGGACGTGGTCAAAGCCGTCATCTCAGCGCCGCCAACGTTCCTGCCGGTGTGTGTGTTCTAATGCCGGTGACGAAGCCGAGCGCAGTGCTGAGCTTTCACCTGCACTCAGCCTGGACCCAGGCTATAATCAGAAGTTTGAGAGGGCACTAGCCCTCACGTGGGGCACTGGTGTCCCAGCAGGCCCCAGGGCCACATGCAGGCTCTGCGCAGTATTTACAGAAGGGAATGGCTGATCGGAAAGGCACAAGGTGTTTTGAACTCCGCGTTGGGGAAAGCCCTTTACCTATGGGGGTGAACAGGCTGTGGTGCCTCACTCAGGTAGGACAGACACAGCACCCGCGCGACCAAGTCACATGGCACAAAGGACCCCTCCCCCATCTCTCCCTGCCCCCCCGCCACCCCGGAACCTTACCTGTGCACAAACCTCTTGCTCTCCAGGTACGCAAGAGCTGTGCTGAGCTGGTAGGCATACAGGATCAAAGACGCAAGATCCAAGCTGTACTTCCGGACTTGCAGAAAAGACCTCAGCTTTGGAACAGTGACCAGGACACAAGATCAGTGACAGAGAATAAAAATCCACAGCAAAAGAGCTGCAGCCAACAAATGCCCACCCCCAAGTGCATGTTTACGAGGGTGGCTTCACGTCTCCCCAAGTGAAAAAGGGTAACAAATGAAACATACTAGCTCAGAAATCACAGCTAATCACTCTTTACTTGAAATCCTATTGTCAAACTGGAGTCTTCATGACTAGACAAATTTCTGAAAAAATCAGAAAGATGCTTGCAGGGAATGAATAAAAGCAAGTATAAAATATTGCTAAATAATAATAGTTGGAAAACAAAAAGATCTAGTTACCACTCAAAGAAGCCCAACACACAAACATGACCGGCTCACCCCACTCCACACCTCACCATATCCTGGGCAGATCTGAGAGCAAGGTGATAAGGAGGGAGGGGAGGCAAGGGGCGGCCCCCCTTGGGGTTCTGGGTGCAGAAAGGTAAACAGGTCACGTGTTGGGCATTTCTCCCTCTGGGCTTCCCAATGCCCCTCCCACTGCTGTGATCACTTCAGATAAACGCGAGCATAGCAGAGAAAGGCAGAGGAACTGCGCACTTTAACTCTGCAAGTGTGATCTATAAAGAAGAAACCTTTAGCAATAGTTTTTTAATCCCAAAGAATTAGCAAAGTCTTCAAAAGCAAAAGCAGAAAAGTACTGCACAAAAATATGCGAGCGCTCCATTTCTCAGGAAAGGCCGAGCAGAGGAGAGATGGTACAGAGGCCGTAAAAGGCTCCGCCCGGCACACTGCGTCAGGCTGCGGGCGGGGGGCATGGGGGCCTCGGGCAGGGCCCTTTCCAAGGGGGCGGGGGCCGACACTGTCTTGAAGAGGAGGGAAGACCAAACTACACTTTGGTCCTGGTCACCGGTAGCGTCTGACAACACTCATCAGAAGCAAAACCGCGTTGACCTCCTTTAGAAACAGAGGCGTGTGGGTCATGTGTTTGAAGGCACAGAACAAGTCTCAGCACCGGAGAGTGAAGTGCGGGCGTCTGAAAAACCTGCCGGTGGCTGTCCCCAGCCAGGCCCGCAGGTGAGAGAGCAGGGTGCTGGGCCCAGCCCACCGCTCCGCTCTGCCTGAGGGTCTGAGTCAGAGGCCTGGGGTAGGGCACAGGAATTGGCATTTTGAACAAGTTTCCACCTGATGATGACACCGTGATTAAAGAGTTTCCTTATTCTGGAGAAAGTCAAATAGGGAGAGCTGCTCACACTCACATTTTAGAAAGACACTGACCAATGTCATTTGGTCTAGAAGACTCTACAAAGTAAATTCTCAAAAAGATTAAGGAACTATGTACAATGACCAGAATTCAGCATTAATTTACCACTGCTTCTTCCATCCTCAAGTCACCGGGCTAGTTCCTTAGCCAACAGCACCAGAGAGGGGGAACCCACTTGGTCACCTGTCACCCCAGTCCTGACAAAACTGCGGGTCAGGGAAGATGCTGCTGCTGCGGTGGTGTCAGGGGGTGCCCGGGGGATTGAACAACGAAGACGCTGCCCCCCCGCTCCCTGAGTCCAGGCCACAGGGACGCACCACACACCCCGCTTTCTCAAACAAAGGGCACCCCACCACTAGCGGGGACTGCGTGAGCACGCCGCCGTGTCACACAGGGTGGCCCAGCGCGCAGTACCTCTCCGAGCGTGCACAGCTCCATGATGATCCAGACGGGGTTCTCCGTGATGACGCCGATCAGCTTCACGATGTGCGGGTGGTCAAACTGCCGCATCGTCACTAGGGGAGAAGAGTGGCCGCACTTACTCTCTCGACAGGGCCTTCAGCAACAACGGCGGGCGCGCCCTGCGTTTCCTGGGCCGAGACACCTGACTGCACTTGCGTTGTACTTAAGTCAGAAACACAGGAGCAGGATGAAGGACACACTTAGACGTAATTGATGAAGTTACTCATTAATGCACTGGGCGGTCCCGTGGTCAGCATTCCCAGAAATGGAGAGTAGAAGGCAGGCAGGCGGTCGGTGTGCATGGAACCGAGGGCACAGAAGTTCCCCTGCACACCAATGTCTACCAAGGGCCTTTTGTGAGCAAAACAGACGGGTGGCTTGTCCCCACAGTGTCAAGCCTAGGCCTGGGGGCAGGGAGGGAAGTACGCAATGTGAAGCAGTGCTTATTTCATTCTGGATACTCAGGAAGAAGGGAACAGGGCCCTGACCCGACTTGTCTAGGGAGATACGACTTGACGTGGTCAGGAGAGCAGGGACAAGCCAGGAGAAAGGAGGAAGGACCCCAGCTTGGGGGCGGGAGGAAAGGAACTGGAGGGGCACCAACAGCCAAGCCAGGACGCCGCCTCTCCTAGAGTCTGCGCTGTGCAGAGCAGATCTTTCCACACGCGACTCTCCCAGGCGGCTGCGTCACGGGAGGCCTGTCCTGCTTACTGCCCAACCCCAGGGCCCCCAGCATGCGGGGGAGGACCGTTTCTGTGGCTGCCCAACTCCAGGGCCAAGGTGTTAATGGCGCAAGGCACCAAAGGACAAAGGGACAGGAGATCAACCTATCTTCACACCCCGGACATCATGTCTTACCCAGGAAAAACTACAGAGAGGGTCCCTTCAGTATAGATGTCAATTTGAAAAGCAAGACAATACATACATAAATGGAGTGGTCTCATAAAAGTCAAAACAATATTTTTCATCTTCAGATAGAGTTTGGATTTCACAGATAAAAGTCAAATGGACGTCCACAGAAATTTCTAGAAACTTACAGGCTTCCTGAAGGAACTTCTCTCTCACACTGTCGGAAGTACAGTTTTTACACGTTTTAATTGCAACTGCCAAAGCTGGGTTCTCCTGTTGGGAAAGCATAGAATCACACACATGCCACTGAGGTTCCTGGCAGGCCCGGGGGCACGCGCAGGCCTGGCTCTTTGCTCCGCAGCTCTGCGGGCACATGCCAGACAGAACCAGAACTGTAAAACCTCAGGGGGGGAGGGACGCTTAAAATACGAGGTCTGTCCAGAAGGGATCCAGCCACCTACTATGAAAAAAAGAGGTATCTGTAGAAGAAGATACAAGAAACACGGTACACAGGACAATGACGCCTCAGTCCCCTTCAAAGTAGGCACCTTGGGATCTCACACAGTTCTCCCGATCACCATCAGCTGCCCCGTCAGGTTTTTCTGAATCTCATTGATGGTCTGAAATCTCTTCCCTTTCCAAGGGTTTCAGTCAGGGGAAAAGCCAGAAGCCGCAGGGCACCACAGCTGGTTCACCGGTGGTGGTCTGAGTCAGGTCGTTAGCAGCTGCGCTTCGATGTTGCTTCTGCTCTGGGTGCAGAAGCCACGGAACGAATTTCGCCACGGCACGTTTCATGCCACGATCCTGGACCAAAGTCTCAGACACAGTTTTTGGAATCCCCAGGTCAGCTTCTAGTTCTCACACTGTCAGTCTCTGATCTTAGCTGATTGCAGCCCGTACGCATTCAACACTCTCAGGTGTTCTGCTTGCTGCAGGCCTTCCAGAGCGTGGGTCACTCTGAACAGATTCTCAACCATCTCTGAAAACGTTTGTGCCACACTTTTATTTGTGCTGCACTCATTGCGTCACCCCCAAAAGCCTTCTGAATCACCCGAATAGTTTCCGTGGAGGAATGTTCAAGCTTAACGCAAAATCTGATTCAGGTTTGTTGCTCTGCCTCGCAAGGGAGTCAGCAAAGGCTAGACAACGAAGTGACTTGCCCGAAGCCACCTGCTGGTGAGCGGCAGGCCCCTCTGCGACAGGGCACACACCGCAAGAGCGCCTGTGGGCAGCGTGCAGAGGGGCCGAGCAGCTGGGAGGGGCTGCAGCTTGGTCTCGTAGCAACCTCAGCCCCCAGCGGGGGGTGGGGCTCTGAAATGGGGCCCAGGTGTGTTTCTCCAGTGACACCTGAACATGCCAAGCTTTCTCGGGAAAGTCCCGCTATGGAACTATGGGCAGCTGTCCACCTAAACTCCCGCCTTAGGCGGCAGACGGGATGTGGGAGGACAAGCTCTCCCTCTGCCCCCCTCAGTGTCCCAGCGCCCCAGGGTTCCATTCCGGGTCACCTCTGTTCACGTCGCCTCGTGCAGTGCCAACAGCCTCGAGTCCCGCCTCCATTCTGACTCCCAGACTTCCCTCTCTGGTCCCACTTCTCCTTTCAGCCCACACTCACACGGCCCAGCCCACCTACGCCCTGACTTGACTAGGACGTAGCAGAGGAATTTTAAACTTGATGTGACCACAGCAAGCTCCCGATGGCCCGCTGTGATGACTAACGTTGTGTGTGAGCTTGACCGGGTCACGGGCTGCCCCAGCAGCGGTCAGCACTCTTCCAGATGAACGCAACATGTCTGTGGACGGCCTGAGTGAAGCTGAGGCTCCTCCCACTGTGGTGGGCCTCGTCCGAGCCCTGACCTCCTGGAATAAGAGGGCATTCCTCCGGCCGGCCTGCCTTTGGCCGGGACGCCGCTTCGCCCCAGCCTGTGGATTCCAGCGACACCAAGCCGCCACGCTGGTCCTTGGACCCTCGGATTCCAACTGGAGGTGACAACAGCACCAGCTCTCCGGGGTCTCCAGCTGGCTACCAGCAGCCCTAAGGATGGCCAGCCTCCGCGACCCTGTGAGCCGGTCCCCATCAACGCCCTCGGTACACACATAGGCACATGCCCCAGCGGCACCCTTCCCTGGGGAGTGCCGACCAGCACCCCCACCGTCACACCTGTTTCTTCCCTCGTCTCCTCCACCGCAGTGAGCACACAGCACAGCCACAGGCGCTCCGGGGGACAAGCTGGAAACCACCCTGCCTGTCCCCTTCCGTCATCTCCTGTGCACCCCGCCCTATGGGCCAGACCTCTGGTGCCTCCCACCAGCAGGCACCTAGATCAGCCTGGCCTACCTCACTGCAAGCCCTGCCTTTACTGACGCGGAGGACACTCAGAGTCCTGGCCCCAAGGCCCACCGGCCCCTCCACACCCCAGGGCTCACTGGCCTCGCCTCTCTGCCCGCCCTCTGCCCCTTGGCAGCCTCGCTGCCTCCCTGAGTCTTCCTGTCCCCACATGTCCCCAGGGGGAGCTCTTTTGCTCCCTCCTCACTTCATGTCTCAGCTCCCCTGTCATATTCCAGAGCCCGTCTGCCGGGCTCCTGGGAAGAGCGCCGCCCTCTGTCCTGGAGTCAGGGGAGGCCAGGCCTGCAGGTGGGTCTTCTGTTGAGTTCAGACCCAGGGCTCTTCCCACTGCATTCTGCCTCAGGGGTGCAGTGAAGAGAATCAGGAGGATGAGCAACGTAGTAAAAAACAATGGGAAAGAAGTTAACAGCTAAAACTGTAAGGGTAAAGGCTTTTAAAACTGAACTTTAAAAAACGGAACCTCTAATTTGTTCAGATACAGGGTGGCAATTATCTGTTGCCCCTGACCAAAAACCTTTACAGCTCCTTGGTCATTAAAAAGAGTAACTAGTCACCACTGAGACACGTGGTATGGGTGTGGAGAATAGAGGGTGAGGCTGTTCCGGGAGATGCCCTGCAGTCCCCAAAGCAGGCCACCACCAGACGCTCCCGTCCGTGCTGTCACTGCTGCATGAGAGTCGCCTCCTACATTCGTTAAAGGAGGTCCCTGGGGCAAGTATGCACTACTACTTCTAAGTGTCGTTGAAAAACCACTGACCCAATCAGTGAACCCACGACCCAGGCATGACCTGACTGGAGGCGGAACCCACAGACTGCCGGTGCACAGGACGCTGCTGCAGCCCCGGGAGCCAGCACTGCAGCGGTCCATCAGAAAGCCACCCGACTACTCTACTACTGGACCTAAGCCCCAGAGCGCTGGAGACTGGGAATCAGAAACTGCGCGTGGACATCCACAGCAGCACGGTCTGTGACAGCGCCCGAGTGGCGATGACCCGCGTGACCACCGACAGGTGTGCCTGCACACAGGGCTGTCCCTGGCCAGCGAAGGCCAGCAACGGTCCACTGCACAACACCATACGGGAGGAGCCTCACGCTCCCTGAGACAGATGGCTGCAACAGGCCACGCCTGCTGTGACCCCGCTTGCGATGGCTGTCCAGAGCGGGCCAGTCCACAGGAGCAGGAAGGGGACACGTGTCGCCACGGGCCAGGGTCCTTCTGGGGCGCGAGCCGCTCTGGGATGGGCTGTGGTGACCGCCGCACGAGCCCGTGAGCGCTCCGCAGCCCCCCCCCCCCGCGCTGAGCCACACAGGCCGCGGTCATGAGGTACTGCCAGTCAGGTCTCGGGACCACCGTCTGTCGGGGAGCAACCGTGAGGTCCACTCGTCTCTTCTGGAGGGCGACTGGGGGCCACTAACGCTCTTCTCCTGAAGGCGCAGGCCGGTGCAAGTGCTGGCTGCCTGCTGCCGACGCTGGCCGTCTGTCAGGGAGCACCACCCGACGGGACAGTCCCCAGCGGAGTGTTTCCGACGACAGAGGCTGGCAGGTCAAAGCACGGAGAAGGCAGACCCAGCCCTCCAGGAGCTATTTTGCATTTCTTCACTTTGGAATAGATTAGGGAAGTTAGCATACATGATGAGCTTAAAGGAGCCACCTACAAACGCCTTGACGGCGCCATCCCGGGGACTTACCGGGCCCACGTACACGCCCTGGTGCACGTCTCCAAACTGGCCTTCCCCGATGCAGCGGCCAAGCTCGATGCGCTCCCTCTGGATCTCGTAGTCCCTGGCTGCAAGACACGGCTGCACGTTAGGAAGCCCGGGGCCAACGCTGCAGGCATCAACAGGACGCGCAGCACGTCTCCCCGCAGCCACGAGCCCCCACGAGTGGAAGCTCCGGCAGTGGCACACCTTTCTACGCATGCCGTCCGCACGGTGGAACCCTCTCAAACAGCGCTCCACAGGGCACGGCCGCCACGGGGGCACCAGAGCCCGAGCTCCGTCACAGGCCAGTCTCCCGTGCACGTTTCAGGGTCTGATTGGTTTGTATCTACACGTGATAGTTGTCTAAATAATTTCTCTAAGTATTAAATTTTATGCTTAATTAATAAGTGATATTAGTTAAGATATTAATATATGAAGGCTAAAAAAGTTATTTAAAGCAATTATTTTACAAATAACTAAAATTTATAAACATGGAGGCAACAAAACATTGTCATGAGCAACTATGTTTTAAAAGTTTAAGAGTGTTCCACTTTATTATCATCCTATCTTGATATTATTCACAGAGCTGAAAGAGTTTAAAGAGGTAGCTTCTAAAAATTAATTTCAAAATCAGATAACTTGGAACCAGGATGTACACATCACATGAATTATGAGCGCTGTGTATTTTTAGAGCATGCGCCTGGAATTGATGTACTGGACTGCTGGCATCCACAGATCAGTTATCTACAGGCTGCTGAGGCACATGGAGAGCAAACGCCCAGCAGGAACTGAGGGGTCAATCCCCACGGCCCTCACTGCGCATGCCCTGAGGGTGTCGTCTCCAACATACTATAGCAACAGCCAAGTAATTGCAAAGGTTCCCCCGATTCATCAAATTATAAATCATGCAGACAATTCAACCCAAATTTTAGATAGCTGTTTCCCTCTTTAAAATCACTTTAGCTAGCAGTTCCACTGATTTAACAGCATGAGTAAACCAACAAAAAATAGTTTAAAAATAAAAGCTAACTGAAAACTGAAACACCCCGTATCATTCCACAGGTTGCAATGGCAAGCAAATGCAGTTATTTTAAAGGAATCCTGTTACCTTCGTCTATTCCATAGCTTTCTGTGTTGCAATTAAAAGAGAAAAAAATCGAAGACCTTGCTTAGAATAACTAGTAGCAGTTAGGTTAGCAACAATAAACTCTTAGAAGACATTTCAATAACATTCACTCTGTCAAATGTTCTAACTGTGAGTGTGAGTAACACAAAGAGGATGAGACACAAGAACAAGCCGCATTCCCTCTGGTCAGCTCTGCAAGGGGAACGATGTTCTCACGTGTCTCACAGGCTTCCCTGGGGACTCGTCTCTGCGGGGTCTGGGTAAGAGTGGGGCGGGCTGCACCTTCACTAGGCAGCTCTCAACAGCACACACGCAAGTGAAAGCCAGAGTTTCCTGCAGGCTCGTGCCCAGCCTGGAGTCCCCCTCTGATAACACAGGAGCTCTGCGAGGGGCGGGGACGCACAGCACCGGCCTCAGCAGGTAACAGCTCCTCAAGGTACACAGCACAGCTAAATGCAAGCCCCTTTTAACATCTTCACACAGCAGAGCAGAGCGCTCCAGACACTTGCATCACACACATGCGCCCCTCTGCAGAAGTCAGAACTTCAACTGTCGATTACTAGGGCCGCTGAGGCTGCAAGGTGGCGTCATCATGGAGCCTCTTTAAGGGGTAGGTTTGCAATTTTTTTAAAGTGAATGACATTTCAAGGGTGTCTCCAATTCAAGACCTGGGACCACACCCTTCAGTGGGAGGCCCGGGCCTCCTGTGTCTCCTCCACCAACAAGCAGCAAAACAGAGAGGTACAGGGCACTGCCGTCTCCAGGTGCAGGATGGTGGGCAGAAAGGTCAGTGCCCCATGCCTCCCACGCCCCCGCTGGCTGCTCTGCTGGATTAGGGAAGCTCTTTGTAACTGGCGAGACACAGGCAATACAGAGGAACAGTTCGAAGAGGAAATGCAACTTATCAGTACACATATGCAAAGAATAAATAGAGATGTGTGTGTGTGTGTGTGTGTGTGTGTTTAACTTTACATAACACTCGTTTTCCACAAAGAGAAAATACTCCAATCAATAAAGGTCACACTGTCACAGAGCCAGAAAGCAAGATGACCAAGGGCCCACGACTAGACTGACTGGCAGACGTGTGAGTTCCGGGCACACAGAACGCAGCGTTCTCAAGCATGTGTTAAGTGCTCCAGGAGGCATCAAAGACAGTTCTACAAGGACGAGACCCTAAAGCTCTGGGCGCGAGCTGCTCTCAGGTCCCGTGGCCGGCGGAGCCGGAGCAGCCGCGGTACTCACTGGAGGGCATGGTGTACGCCTCGTCCTCGTCCACGATCTCCGCGTAGTCGTCGGTCTCTGCGGGAGAGGAGCAGGCGTGTTGGAAGAGGTTAGACGACTGGCCTCCCAGCCTGTGGTGCAACTCAAAAAGGCAAGTGGCCTGCCTGAACCCCCCGCCATGCTGTCACCTTCCTCCGTTTCTGCTTGCACGAGTCACTCCCAGAACTAAAGGTGACATCGTGGCCCACTGTGCTAAGCACCAGACCTGCTTCTCAGAGCGTGGACAGAGCTGACACCGGGAGCCCTTGGGAGAGACGGAGAGGCACGAAGTGACAGCGCATGGGGCCCACGCGCACCCGGTCCTGCCCGCAGCTCCCGTGGCCGCGGCAAACGCAGTGACCGCCACACCGCTGTCCCCCGGCGACTCCACGCAGCACCCGACGCTGCTCGTGGCCTCCACGGTGCGTCTGAACGTTCTCCTTGGGGAAACAGGAGCGACAGCTGCCTTCCGGGGAGACCGCTGGGGCTCAGGGTGAACACCGCCCGGGGTTCACCTCTAGGGGACGTCCCTCTCAGACATCCGGGGGCACACGCCAACGCCGACAGGGCACCCGCCCTGCCAGAAAGGACACAACGACAGCAGGCAGTGTGCAGAGACGAGCTCATCTCTGAGATGCAGGCAAGGGGCTCTGGGGCCCCACAGACTCCTTCCCAGGACACAGCAACTTAAAAGTCCACCCCCTGTTGCGGGGGGGACCACGCGAAGCAAACCAGCGCTCGCTTGGTGACAGTCATGCCGGAAGGTCCAGTAAGAGAAGAGCCTCGGGCAGCTTCACGCGTGAGGACTTCAGCTGCTGCTGGGCCAGCAACAGGAGGGGCAGTCCTTCCAGAAGGACTGTCCGAAGGAGCTCCGGTTTGCAGGTTCAACCTGGCAGCTGCCGGGAGCCCCACAGACACAACAAGCGGAAAGCTCTTTCTTTCGTGATGTCATTATTGCTTCGTTCAGATATTAAAATTATAGAAGCCAAAGAAAATCGAGACTCCATACAGTTTACACTCTCTAGGACAGGGGTGTCCAACCTGCGGCCCAACACGAAACTGTAAATTGACTTAACATGTGAGATTGTTCTGTGATTCCGTGTCTCGGTGCGTTTCATGTGTGACCCAAGGCAAGCCGTCTTCCTCTGTGTGGCCTGCAGGCACCACGAGGCTGGACATCCCTGCGGGGTGTTAGTCACCAGCACGCGGCTATGGTAACGACTGAGCACGCACCTGAGAGTTCCAGGAGAGTTCGAGTCTTGCTTTTCACCCATCATTACAAGTTATTGCAGTAAAAGAAGAAAAATTCACTGGCAGAATGCAAGGCTAGTAAACCAGTTCTCTTTAAGACACTTAGCAAATACAAGCTGCTCACCAGTCCGGTATGCAGGTAGGTGACCCACGTTATTCTCACGTGTGCAGCCCCAACCCCGACACCACGAGCAGGACTGAGGACAAGACGGACCCGCCCCAAACCTCCCTCCTTCACGTCTCTGCCCTCCCTCGCGCGCCTGCGCTCGTGGAGCACCGAGATTAGCCAGCTGCCGGGGGCCAGGCCTGCAGGCGCGCTTTTGCATGAGAAGGCCGAATGAAGGACACCATGAGATGGATGCGGGCCAGCGGGGAGCCGCCGCTCAGGATGAAGTGCGGAAAACTCACTCTCAGGGCTGGGATGGGAGAGGCGGCACGAGGCCCAGAGATCAGATGCCCGCCCACCATTCCCTCCTCTCGTCCTGGCCCTCAGCATGACTGGCTCCAGGTGCTCCCGGCAGAAGGCTGACACAGCCCAGCTGCCGTTCCTGTCTGCTCTGCCCCAGAGCACAGGCCTTCCCCGAGGAAAAGGCTCCAGCTGACCCAAGGGGCAGCTCGCTGGCCCAAGAGCTGCTCAGATGCTCGCCTCTGCTGCCCACACCCAGTCGCCACTGCCCAAGACTCTTCAACAGCCTCTGCACTGGGCCCTGCGCTGCGTGAAGAGGTCACGGCTCAGTCCCGCGCTCCGGCACCCCTCCTCCCACGGCCATGGGGGCGCTGACGTCCCTGAGCCCGACCCTGACGGGAGAAGTGCGTACCTCCACCTGAGAACTCTCTGCGCGCTGCTGCTGCTCACTCTGGCTCGGAGCAGATCCTGCCTTGGGCTGGACGGGATCCCCCTCCACCACACTGCCTGTTTCGTCCCCTCAGGGCCTGTGACTGCCTAGGACCTGTTTCGTCCCCTCAGGGCCGGTGACTGCCAATGACCTCGTTGTCCTCTGCTTCTTGTCAACGGTTGCCCCCTCTCCAGAACAGAGTCCCTGTGGGAGTGGAGCCTCGTGTCTTGCTGACCCTGAGTTCTCAGCCCCCAAACAGCGCCCTGTACAGAGAAGATGCTCGGGAAATGCCAGCGCAACACCAGGAACCGAGGTGCAGCAACGCGTGAACCTGGGACAGAAGAGCCAGACAGCCTCTCAAGGCTGCGCAGAGGGTGCAGGGCGGCGTGGCACCACTGGGACAAGGCACGCGCCGCGCATTCGGGGTCACCAGCCTGACCTTCGCCTGTCTCTGTCTCAGTTGCACCCTCAGGGGTACCTACCAGGAGAAACCCACCCTAAGGGCTGCTCCAGAATGGCCAGAAGAGGCTGAGGTGCGACAAGCCCTGCTGAATGCATCGGGCCCCACTGCCTCGGCTCCCGGAGGGCACCGCAGCCAGGGGCTAGGCCACCTGGACTGACAAGGAGGGAATCCAGGGTTGCCTCTTTTTACAAAGCCCTCAGTGGAGACACCAGCACCAAAGGACTGGGACTCTGACAGCTGCTCGCTGGCCTGGGCACCACTGAGCGGCACACCGCCAGACCATCTACGGTGACCAGAAGGAGCCGGCCCAGCCTCCCAGCTGCCTGCGCAAGAGCTCTGAAACCCCAGGGGCGGGCCAGGCTCTCCGGGAACTGCCCGTGACGTCTGTGCCATGTGGGCCATGCTTGGGTCCTTTGCAGGCGTCCAAGCTGCTGCAGGAACACAGCGACTGGGGCCTGACTGTCCCCTTCTCCACAGGCGTCTTCAAGTGGCCTTCCCAACACTGCCCTGCTCCCACTGCTGGCGTCCTTCCCGGCTTTCAGGAGCCGGGCCAGGGAGGCTCTGACAGCAGAGCCGAGGTCGCAGGTTTGGGGCCCTGAGACACAGCAGCCCTGCCTGAGGCTGCCCGGCCTCCAAAGTCGTGGCCAGACAGACGGCCCCAACACGGAGGCAGGTGTGCACTCTTCACTGGTGACGGCCACAACGTGTCTGAGAGCCTGCGGACGCCACCACAGCAGCACATGGGGACAGACACTGTCCTCTGATCCTCAGAACGGCTGTTCTCATCACCCCGTCACAGGCAGGCAACTGAGGCACCCGAGAACATGGAAGTGTCTCAGGGTCCCCATGCCAGTCAGCAGCAGGCTGGTAACAGCGTGGCCCGCCAATGCACAGACGCCACGGCATTTCCCTGCTGAGGGCACTGTGACTGCCAAGACGAGACTGTCCCCAGGGCCACTCCAGGGTCCCCGCCCCTAGTGGCACAGCTCCACCCCAGGCAGCTCACAGGGAGGTACTTCGGGGCCTGTGTGCCCGGGAGAGTTTCAGGATGCCTGGCCCATGAGTCAGCCAGGAGACTTCCAAAATGGAAGACTTGAAATGGAGACTTCCAAAACCTGGGACATCAGAATTTGAAAGGTCTGGTATCACAATACGTGGTAAAAGGAAAGTGACACAAGACATATAAAAGGACAGAAACCAAGAGCTGAGAAACCCTCAGAGACAGCACATAGTTCTCCTCCTGAAGCAAGGTGGGAGAGCAGCAGGGAGGCCAGCACTGACCATGGCGACTGCACAGAAAGAGCTCAATGCCCTGGAGCTGCGCAAGGGCTCAGTCTGGAGTCTGGGGGTGGGGAGCAGGGGGCACGGCTTTGGACAGTGGGTGCCCTTGCTGCTGCCACAGCAGGAACTGCACGGAGCCCTCAGGCCCCCTCTCCAGTGCAGCCGCCTGCTGCACCTCCCACAGGAGAGGCTGCAGACAAGGCAATCCTGTCACCATGCCCGCTCTGTTTGCTTGGCAGAAACGGTGGCCTTTACCCCTGGTGGCACTGGTGTTGGCTGGGACACCCGCAATTCTGACAACCTGCTCCCCCGATGTGCCTCCCTGCTGCCTTCAGGAAGCGTGGCTGAGTCCTCAGTCCCACACGGTGACATCTGCAGTGACTGGATTACTTTGGCAGTTCAGAGGCACTGACCGGCTCCACAGCGCCCAGGCAGCCTCGGGACCCAGATGGGCCCCGCTCTCTCCTGTCCGCCAGCTACAGGACCCGGGCCCGGGGCGGGGAACTGCCTGCGAAGGCCGACAGGGAGAGCTTCCCAGTGAGTGCCTGAGCCGCACTACTCACTCAGCCTCCGCCGTGCACACTCTCCTCCGCGGTGCGCACACAGCGCGGAAGAGCCACGGCCAGTGAGTGGACAGGCAGGTGGCCGTGTTCCAATAAAGCAGACTGGGGACACTGACATTTGACGTTCACATAGTTTTGATGCCACAAATACTATTCTACTTCTGTTTTCCGCTCTAATTGTTAAGAAAACATAACAATCACTCTTCGCTCAAGGAGTGGTGTAAAAAGAGCCATGGGCCGCGGCTGGCTCGTCGGTCCCTGACCAAGGCTGAAGGCTGAGGCCAGCGCGACTGTCCACGCGATGCGGGATGGGCCAGGTGGGGGTCGGGCGTGGGGCACGGCAGGGAAGCGCCCCTCCACGTGGCGCGTGGCACTTTCACAGGAGCCCTCCCAGTGGCCGGTGCGACCTGCCACAGGGGAGGCCACAGGGCACAAGCACTTGCTCCAGGCTACCCCGTGTCCGCTGATGACAGGATGGGCGGAGGGGAAGGCAGGCAGCCTGAGGCCCGGCCGCTTGTCCCCTGGCAGCCGAGGACACTACGCAGCGACACTGAATCGCGGTGCACGAGGCACTGGCCGTGAGCGGAAGCGGCTGATCTGTCACTCGCGTGGAGTCACTCCATCAGAAGCGAGCCCTGCAGAAGATGCACTCTTCCCAAGTCGCGGAGTGAGAACTTCCACAGCAGGTGTGGGCATGTCGTGCGCCAGCACCCACCCCACTACCGGATGAGCAGCCTCTCACCGCAGCACCAGGGAAAACGCACCCTCCCTCAGTCTGAGCGCAGGAGCGCTGACTCCTTCAGGAGAACAGAGGGCCACGTGGCAGCCCAAACCAATGAGGGACGCTATGCACCCCCTGCGGCTTAAGTGCTGTCCCCCAGGGCTCCAGCCGCCATTCTCACCTCAGCTGACACTCCCGATTCCTTCAGTCTGCGTGACTCTCAAGAGCCCCTTCCCCCAGGGCCTCCCCCCAGACCAGACTTCTCCCAGACACATGCTGGGGGCCAGGGACCTAGTGGCTCTTGGGTCACTGCTTCCCCTCCCCGGGACCACGCTGGCCGCTTTCCTACAGCTCTGGTTTGAATAATGAAACCTAGAAAGTTCACGACTATGGAACACTTCCAGTACATCATGGAGACATGAGGAAGAAACCAAGTCACCCTTTCCACGTCAAAGCCCCAGCTTCTATGAGCCCATGTGTCCACACCACCGTTTCCCACACGGTTCTGTGGCGTCGAAACCACAGTCCACCTTCCACCCAGGGCTGAACGACATTTACATCAATCACTAACCAGCGCATATTAGTAACAGGAATGTGAAAATGAATATTACCGTCCCCACTAATTTCATCTGCAGATCCGGGTGGCATGCAAAGAAAGGGGGAGGAGAGGGAGGGGGAGGGGGAGGGAGGGTGGGGAGAGAGGGAAAACACTATTAAAATGACAAGTAAATCAAAGCATAAGGAAAACAAAAAATTACCCCCCAGGGCTACTCCCAGAGATGAGAGAGAAACTGGCAGTGAGTGTGTCTCCGCGGCAGACGGCACACACAGCACCTCGCTGCAAGCTGCCCGCACATCACACACAGTCACACAGCAGTGCTCGGGGGTCTTCGCTTTCTACCACACTCAACAAAGTGAGCTGCATTGCCTCTCACAATTAAGTGTTAAAATGGCTTCTACGCCCCCCAGAGGGCATTTGGACCCTTTCAGATAAAAATGAGAACAAGCAGGCGTCAGTGTGAATGCTGAATGCCGAGCAGGGACCAGCCCAGCGGGCTCTTCGGTGGGGAGGCCAGCACTTGAAGCTGTCCTCACGAGTCAAGTTTCCATTTACATTTATACGGGCTTGGAGAAATTCCACATCTGTTACTCCAAATCTGCTTTCCTAGAAAACGCTCCAAGGGGCCTGGCTGCCCAGCTCCGCAGCCCCCTGCGCAGCTGCCCCGGGCTCAGAAAGCAGACCTCGATTCCCGGGCTGCTCCCTTTCCCCCAGCTGCACGCTCCATCAGGAAACGCGCAGCGCAGACGCAGGTGCCCGCCGGCCCTGCGCTACACCACCGACCCCGCAAGTGGAACCGGGAAGCCCCTTCTCGCCCTGCCATGCACGTACACATCAGCCAACAGGCAAACAAAGAGCCTTCTGTCAACAGAGCAGCCCAAAGACCTTCACACGGACCCTCGCCCCCAGGGCGCCGCCGGGCATGGGCAGCGCACACACAGATGCCCAGGACCGTCACAAGCACCGAGTCAGGCCCGTGGCCGGGCACTGCGTTAACCAGACCCTGCGCCAACGTGAGTGCAGTACCCGTAGCAGGTTCGTGGGAACAGAAGACCAAAGGGAGAAAGCGTCTAGCTTTCTTAACCTTATGCTGGCAGTGACTGACTCCTTTACAAAGAGGCGGGAGGAAAGAGAAAAACAGAAATATTATTTCAATACAAAAGGAACGTACATTACATTTCAAGGCATAGCTATTAAAACACAAAATTGTAATACTTTGACTGTTAACACGTAATTTCTTACTATGATTGACTTGGGTTTTAAAAAACATTAACATTTTAAAGTGCGATTTCTTCTTTTAGCAAAGATTAGCATTAGATATAGAAACTTTTAGCAAGACCTAAGCAGAGTCTCACAGCTCTGCAGAGTCAGCCAAGTGAAGGTACAGATATCTTTACAAATAACAAAACAAACAAAACAGAACAAGACAAAAAAAAATAACCAATAAATAATTCGATTCTCGTGACAATCTAACCTTCGGCCAGCCACAAGGAAAAAGCTGCAGATGACTGGCAGAGCGACAGCTGCTTTGTGAGAGAGCATGGGGAGCCACTTCCCCCTATCCCCCAGCGAAGACACAGACCTGCAGACCACGCGTGCACACCGTGAGTAGATCACGCAACACAGGAGACAGCTGGCGCGGATGCCTGAGTGCTCAGGCCGCGAAGCCCTGTGTCCACGGGTGTCACTCTGCCCCCACTCCCTCATTCGCACACTCAGAGCTCACCTGCCCATCAGCCGTCTCCACAGTGAGCGCAGCCAGGCCAGCAGACACGCCCAGCCCTCCAGGGGCTCAGAGGGCAGTGAAAACCACAGACGGGAAACAACTAAGCGCGGTAGGCACCAGCAGACATGGCAGAGTGAAGTGAGACGTGTGACACAAGGGACACGGGTGGCGTGAAGATTTAACTGCAAACCCATGGGGACCCACCGAGAATGATGGGGATGTGGGGTGCGGGCCCAGAGACAGCACAGGTCAGCGTCCTGATGGAACAGCCTAGGGACGTCACCAGCATGCCAGCAGAAACGAGGAGGGAAGTTGTCTAAGGTGGCATTGGGGCGATGGGGCCAGCCCAGGTGGGTCGGCCCTTGTCCTCTGATCTGTCACTCACACAAGGAAGCACAGTCCCTGGGACCAGGCCTCGGGGTCCTGTTCCTCCCCTCAGATATTACAGCTCAGTGCCACCAACGGTTAACTTGGTCTGAGCCCCCAGTTCTCGGTAAACGGTCCTTCTGGCAAGTCCTCCAACCTGGGGTGGTCTTGGGAACCCCCGCCCTCAACAGTGTTAAAAATACACGAATTCCTAAGGAGGCTCAGAAAGAGAAAACTCCACAGAACGACATCACCTGGGGAGGAAGGCAATCCACTGTCTCAGAGAAGGTGAGGGACGGAGAGAAGGCCGTCTTCCCAGGAGCACCCGCTCCTCGGGGCGGCGAGCAGCTGCGGAGGGACGTTTTCATTCGAAGCTCCACAGCTGAACAACCCACAAAGGAACTCGCGCGGCCCAGGCTGTGGCCCCAGGGAGACCGAGGCCAGAGACTAGCAGCTGCCCACACTGCTGGGCAACTGCCCATAGGGGACGCGTCAGACGACCAAACCTGCTGCTCGACCTGAGGGTCACAGTGAGAGACAGCCGGGGCCAGGCGCGACGGCACGCAGTGTGCGGCCTGGGAAACACAGCCGCTGGCCTGGCTCGCCTGCTTCTCAGGAGCCCGACCCCACCTCAGGGGGACCGCAGGACAAGGGGCCTGCGAGGCACACTGCAGCACGACATCACAGGGACGCCACCACCAGCCCAGAGTCGGGGCACCTCTGCGGGACACAACTTCTTCAACAGGAAATTTGCAGTCAGGAAAAGAAGGAGGCCTAGCGGGCAGAGCCAGGAGGACAGGAGGGCAGCCAGCCAGGCTGCAGCAGTGCCGCCGGCCCGACTCTCGGCGGGGCAGAGCCCGGGGGAGTGTGGTGGTCGTGGGGCCTGGGCACCGACGGCACGGCTGGCGCTGAACAGTCAGTCGGCTTCCTGGCAACACAGCACTTTTAAGAGAGTCTATGTTCTAGAAATCTCTGTAGATGGAACATGCCTTGGCTGCTTTACACACCCACTGGGGATTCCATAAGTGGGTGTCGGCAGAGCACACACACACTGGCCACAGTTTTTAGCAGGTGAATCCGGGCAAGGAGCACTGGGGGATCATTCCACAATTCTATCCTCTCTGCCTCTGAGTATGTTTGAAATTTCCCGTAAAAAAAGCTTAAAACATTAAACACTCCAAAGCATAGCAATACCCACACATTCATGTGGTTTCCTGCTGACAGAAGCATCAACTACGTTCTGTCTTAGCTCCCATAGGCTGACCTTGACCAACCCCATGGCCGTCCTGTGGCCACAGCGGGCTGCAAACTAGGGGAGGGGCCTCGGGTCGAAGTCCAGAATCTGCGTTTTAACAGTTTCAAGCCTTCCTTTAAAATTTGTCTCTGTAAAGAAATTAAATGGGGCCTTTTGATGTTAGCGTATTTGTTTTTATATTTACAAGATGACACTTAGGCTTCTCATAGCTTATTAATGAAGTTTTGAAGGATGATTAAAGGTTATTGAAGCATCCTCACCCACGTCACAGCCCTCCTGTGACAGCACCGGCACGCCCTGCGTCACGCACGCCGGCCTCTCAGCGCCGCGTTCTCCCTGAGCTCTAAAACAAGCACGACTTTCTGGAAGAAACACTTAACAATCAGGCTAAAGAACCCTAGTCTAGGTCTCGGAATACTGGGCCCAAGGAAGCACGCTGCCCTGCTACATGTTCTGGTAAAGCTGTCCACCTTCCTCCTTCGCGTCGCGGAGCCGGCCACAGCCTCCAAGGCAAAGCCCGCACGCTCAGCGCCGGCTGTGCCTGTCTCGCGCCTTCCCCACAGTGAGACACGAGTGGGCCTGCTGCCGCCTGTCCCAAGCGCAAGGACAGTGCTTTTTCTCCCAGCCAGGGACCACGGGCAGCTGAGCCCACTGAGCACCTCCACGCCCCTGGCCTGCAACTGCCCAGAACACGTCCAGAGCGACGTGCAGTGGCTGGCCCACAGGGACTGGTCTGGGAGACCAGTGACTCTCGGTGCCACTGACAGCTCTGTGCATCCCTGCCTTTCTGCTGCGCCCGCTCCCCGGAGGCCTCCCTCTCAAGTCTCCGCGTCAGGCACGGAAATCCATGCAAACCCAGAAGGGACACGCCGGTGGCCCCACGGCCCACCTGGCCCGTGGCACCGTCCGCCAGCACCAGCTGCACCCTGTCAGGCAGCGCTCAGAGACTCCTGAAGCCGCAGGACTCCACACACGTCTGTCACACTCAACTCACGCCCAGAGTGTCTTCGCCAAGCGTGGCGACAGGAGCACAAACATTCCTGAGAGGGGGTTTGGGGTTTGTGCGTGACAAAATAAGAACGAGCAACTCCATCTGCATTCTGGAGACCAGGGGGAGCCCAGTCGGCACACGGACCTGAACTGCAGGGAGAACGAACTCCAGAACCAAACCAGCAGGAACTCGGCTTCTCCTAAGTCAGACCGTCAGGTGCCAGAGCCCCCAGGAGGCTCTCTCTTGCACAGGCCCCACGTGTGTGCACACAGACACACATGTACATCTGTATATGTGTATATGCATTACATGTATTTTAAGACATCAAATTTAGGTCCGTGGAGGATGCTTTCCTTTTTATTCTCCTTCCTCTCTTTTCCACATTTTTCATGGAAAAACACATATTTTGAAAACATACCAAGAAGAGTACACGACACTCATCATGCCAACAAGTAGTTAAGATAATGCTTATGCCAGAATCTTAACTATATTTTTAAAAAGCAATATTCAAACACCATTTTATGTTAATTGTGAAAGACAAAAACCATTTAAAACGTTCCACATGTCCGGAACTTCCAAAGACAACGAACATACAAAGTACCTTCTGTTAAACTCTGCTGAATTGCAAAGATAAATTATAATGGGAATTCCGAAAGTGAACTCTCACACGAAGGCTCATTAGCACGACAGCGAGACTGAAAGGCACCCCAGAACTCTACGGAACCGTGGGGTAACCTGGCATGGCACGGCTGCGTCTCATCTACAATGCCTTTGGGCCACACCGGCCCCGGTCACCGCTGGTGACAGTCTGCGGCTGTGCAGTCAGCTCATCCCCCTTCTCTAAGCTGCTGGGGAAGAGCCGCCGTCAGGAGACGGCAGCCGGCTGCCTGACGGACCCTCCCGCCACGCGGCCTCCCCGCGCCCTTACCTGACACGGAGACCGCGTGTGTCCGCACGCCCTGCTTCTCGCTGTTGGCCAGCCTGCAACAGAGAGGGCACCGCGTGAGCGCCGCAGCACCACCGCTTGCGGTGGAGGCGCGCGCTCCACAGGGCAGAGTGTTTTAAAAACTGGGCTCTACTGCCGAACCCTTAAAATTGCCAGCCCGCTCCCACGTTTTAAAGAGTGGAAACTAAGGCAGACAACTGAAGGGGCGCCGCACTGCTCCGAGAAAGCAGCTCATCACAGGGACGACAGTGACTTCCGACACTGCAGCGCCGGCTCACGAGCCGGCCACGGGCCGCCCCAGACTCTCAGAGCAATGCTGAGCTGCAAGGGGCTGCCCTGGGGGTGCCCCCCAGGAAGGGGGAGTGGGCACGGAGACGCTGCTGCAGGGCGTCCCGCTCACACTCGGGGCGCGTGGACAGAGGCCACCCGCTCCCAGACGGGCTGCCAACAGGTTGGCTTGGTGTGTCCGCTGCTCACTGCATGAAACGGCTCAGCAACACTAATGTTTTACGTTTTATCCACACAAAATAGAATTCTGGCCAAAGGTTTTAGCAACATTTTTAAAAGGACAGTTCGATTTAAAATTTTTGGAAAACACATAGAATAAAGGAACCCTATAGTCTTTAGATATCAAAGTTATGTCGATCTTTTCATAAAAGAAAACTTTTCCCAGACACTTAAGCATTTACTATTGAAGTACTGAGTAAAATTCTTCCTGGTGCACAGAATTTAAACTAGGAAATACTGAGACTTAAGACAGTGGGTCATTTCTGAGAAGTAGAAATAGTTCACATGCAACTGTAAAACCTTTATAATGATTATAGCATAAAGCCACAGAATGGGGTTCCTTTAACTGAATTCTCTATCTAAATTATCTTTTAATAAAAGTTTAACCAAGGCTGTCCCTGCCCAGCCGTGAGGCTCTCCCACTCCATAGCCACCTCTGGACGGGAACCACACCGACTGTGAAGCCACGGGATGCCTAGCCATAAGGCCTCGTGATTCTCTTCCGTGTTCTGTCACCCAAACCGAGAGTCCCCGCACTACCAGCATCTCCGTCTGCTGTGGGGCGTCCCCTCTCTCACGCCTGCCTGGCCTTCCCAGGCTCCCGGTCAGCAGCAGTGGCAGGGGCTGCTGCTCCACAACATCAAGTTTGCTAATTAACTCAGGTTTTCTACTACCTGTGACCACTTCTAACCTACTGCCTTCTTCGCTCCCGTCTCTATTTATGATTCCTGTTTGTCTTAATCCTCAAAGTCACCCCTTAAAGACTTCCCACAATTGACAACACCCCGCACGCTAGTCCCTGGCCAGACGAGGGACAGCAGTGAGCACCTGTGAGCAACACCGTGGGGTCTGGGAAGCACGAGGCCTGGGGCTGCAAGAAGCGGCCCCCGCCCCCCTCACCCACACGCCTGCTGTGTGGCTGCTCTGTGCCAGACGCCACCTAGGTCGAGAACACCAACGAGCCTGGCCTTGCACAAGGCCGGGGGGCACAGACTCCAGGGACTGAAAGGCCAGCGCAGCTAAAGAACAGAGCGCGGGCAGTGGCAACACGAGGCCAGAGGTGCCAGCAGAGGAAGGACCACGCAGGCCCTCTAGCGGGCGTCAGGACGCTGGCGCTGACCCCTGCGCAGTGGTCATGCGGTGGCTTTAGCGAGGGGCGCTGCTCCTGCGGCAGAACCAAGAACGGGCAGGGCGAGAGCATGGCTGGGCAGCAATGGGCAGGAGGGGCGGAGAACAGGTAGCCCAGCAGGCCCGAGCCTGCAGTCCACAGAGGAGGCCCAGGCCAGGGCCCTGGGCTTGAGGGGGGCTCACAGCACCCCCACCTGGCAAGGGGAGGACACGACTGCTGCGCCCGAGCCGTCTGCACAGACAACACGGTCCGTGCCAGGCTCCTGCCTTCCTCCTGGGAGTCTGGGGTTCTGACGGTGACAGGTGAAGACTGCGCATGTGACAGGGCCCCGTGACACCAGCTTCCTGGGTGGACAGCCCCACACTCACTCCCACAGCTCAGCACCACAGGAACGGGCGGTCCTGCCCGAGTCAGCCAGGAGGGCTCTCAGGGCCTCCCGAACCTCCTCTGGACGTCGCCCCTGCGCCTTGTCCCTGTGCCGGCTGCACAGCACAGCTGTGAGTGCGACTACATCATGCGTCCTTTCTTAGAGAATCATGAATCCTGGGGTGGTCTCGGGGACCCTGACACAGGAGTCCACTAGTAGCCCAGACAGAAGGTAAGAGCACCTAAATCAGGAGGGACCGTGGGAAAGGGAACAGGGGATGGATCGGACCGATTCGGGGAGCCGGCTGAAGGAACTGGTGAGGGACTGGCATGTCGATGTGGGGGGGCAGAGAGAGGACGACGTCTGGGTTCCCCCCATACCAGCGCCTCCCAGGTGAAGGGGCTGCTGCAGCTGCCTGGGACTCTGCTCAAGCCTTGCTCCGAGCCCTCAGCCCACGGGGAACTGCCTGCTGACCCGCACGCCAGGTCTGCCATCTGGTCCCCAGCTCCCAGCCCACTGGCTGAGAGAGAGGTGTTGTTACATAAGTGCTTTAGGCATTACTATCACTTTTAAAATTTTATAGATCGACCCATAGGCTATGAAGTTAATGACACAAACAAGTAAACGATCAACATAAATTACTTCCATAATTTCTAACATTCCCACTTGTGAAGCACCAGAAGGCGCGCGTGCTCAGGCTCGCACACAGTCGGTGATGGCTGAGAAGTGGGAGTGCAGCCGCCTCCCAGCCCCTCGCTGGGCCTGCTCTTCAGTCTCCTACTGAGCATAGAAGGGAGGGAAAACGCATTCGGAATCTGATTGAACCTAGCCCTGTGACATGACTTCTCTCTGGAAGTGCGTTTTCTGGCTTCCCACCAGGTGTGTGGCACCTGGCCGCTCAGGCAAAGGGCCACACACAGCCGTGGCTCCCGCAGCTTCCGGCACGAGTGACAACAGGCAAGAGGCAGCACTTACTTCGGTATTGATGGCAAAGCCCGTTCACCTTCTGGGGAAAAAAAGGAAAGACAATGGTGAGGTTCCTTCCCTCCTGGTGGAAGACTCTGCGCAGGATTCAGAGAAAGGATGGGTCCCGCTCCAGCAGCTCAGCACCAGCCCTTTAAAGGAAGTCCGCACGCTGTCCATCCTAGGTGCCGGTTTTACTTTCAGGATCCGTCACAGGCAGACTCTGGCTGCATGTGAGTGTGGTGTGAAAGGTGCAGCCCAGTCAAAGCAAAGTGTGAGGCGGCACAGCGATGAGAGGTGACTTCCCAGGAGGCTCTCACAGGGGAGGATGTCTTTCAGTCAGAGACAGCCTTCCTCATCGAAGGGCCGAAGCCCCACAGCGCCCAGGGACCAGCGGGCCCACAGCGTGGAGACCGGAAGGAGCCCTTGCCGAGCAGCCCTCTCCCCACGGCCGCCTCTCGCCATCGACAGCAAAGCTCAGGGTCTTGTCTCTGGCTGGGAAGACCCTCCCCGCTCCTCTGTGCAGCAGGAAGCCTGGGGCCCCGGCTTCATCTATTTTCCCCTGAGCAATGGGCAGACCCTAACCGGCCTTGTCCCCTACGCCATCCCTGAGCTGCATCACTACCAGAACAATCCCCTCAGAGCCAGTTCATCAAGTCATTCCTGTGCTCACGACTGCGCTGTCTTCCAACAGCGTGTCGGATAAAACGAGCACCTCAGTTTACCCTCAAAGCACTGCTCTGTTCCTGTCAGCCCAAAACAATGCTGTCCACCATTTTTAAGGTGTCTGTGGGGTGGGGGTGGGGGTTGCAGCGGGCAGGTGCCCATCTACTACCCGTTTCTCTGATCCCTTCCCAGGCAGCTCCTGAGCAGCACCCTGGGCCAGTCACTCATGCTGTCTGCCCACAGCTCCTCTCTTTGCATTTGCCCTTAAACTTGGGGCCATCAGTTCTGCACCCTGCAGACCATAGGCCCATTCTCCACTGTTCCCTGACCCTATGGATGCTCACTGTCCAAATTGTCACATTTCTAACTGTGTGCCAACAATTCCATAAAGAACATTTGGTGAATGAGGATGAAATTTAAAAAATTATTTACTAAAGCCCTGGCTGGTATGGCTCAGTGGATTGAGCGCGGGCTGCAAACCAAAGGGTCTCTGGTTCGATTCCCAGTCAGGGCACATGCCTGGGTTGCGGGCCAGGTCCCCAGTGGGGGCATGTGAGAGGCAACCACACATTGATGTTTTTCTCCCTCTCTTTCTCCTTTCCTTCCCCTCTCTCTAAAAGTAAATAAATACAATCTTTTAAAAAATTATTTACTAAAAAGATAGATAATATGTCACTTTAAACACTTTTCACAAAATGCTATCTTTATGGGAAGGAATTCTCCCCAAACATTTAAGTATCTGCAAGGCATCCCCCTGTTTAGAGTACAAAGTGAAAAACCAAGAGCTCGCACCTGTCAACGCTGTAACTAGGAAGCCTGGACAGTCCACGGGCAGCCCGCTCACTGTGCTTCCTGCGGGGAAACTGCTCCGGGAAAGACACTGCACTTCCGGAGAGAGCGCCCGACTAGGCTCCAGGGCTCTGATGGCTGGGGGGGCGGGGTGGGGTGGAAGGTGCCCTAATCCTAGGGCCCGCACAGTCACTTACTGCTCTGCAGCTATGGCTTTAGCTGTTGTTTCCAGAGCACATCCTGACATTAACTTGTAAACAAAGGTTCCAGCCCTGACCAGTGTGGCTCAGTGGACTGGGCATGTCCCAAAAAGTGAAAGGTCACCGGTTTGATTCCTGGTCAGGGCACATGCCTGGGTTGCAGGTTCGATCCCCAGTCAGGGGCGCCTGAGAGAAACAACTGATTGATGCTTCTCTCATACTGATGTTTCTCTCCCTCTTTCTCTCCCTGCCTTCCCCTCTCTCTAAAAATAAAAAAATAAAATATGTTTTAAAAATAAAAAGGTTCCAAGGACTCCTCAGCTTCACGCGCACACGCACACTTGCTCACTCCTCCCCCACCTGTTCTGACAACACAGAGCCCCAGCCGTGGGGCAGGCTGGGTGTCCCGCTGGGCACAGCAGGAGCTCGGCACTGCGCGGTCTGCCCGCCTCTTCACGATGAAACCCACTCTGCTCGCATGGACGCTCACCACTCGGCCCTTCCAGACTCCCTCCTCTGGAATCGCCCTCGCCATGCAGGTGAGTGCAGGAGTCGTCCTGGGTCCCCCTGGCTGCTCTGGGGGGACCTCTGCGGACCCACCCACTAGGCTCTGGAGCCGGCATCCTTCTCCTGCCACAGATGAGGAGCCCCCAAGTCAAGGCGCTTGGAGGGCGCTGAGCTGACCCGGCTCTGGGGGCAGCAGTGAGCATGAGCGCATTAGACCTGTGACCCCGAGTGTGCCAGGCTCCAGCCCAGGCCCTGGCCTGCATGGGGGCGTCCACGCCCCCAAGCCCCATGGAAGATGGGCAGCGCCTGTGGGTTCCATCGACAAGGGAACCAGGGCACCGAGAGGGGAAGGTTCCCAGCAGGCAGAGGACTCGGGCTGGAACCCACAGCCAACACACTTCCCAAGCCCAGCTTCCTGCTGCCACTCACTGCACGGTTACACTGCCAGGAACACTCTCAGTTGATGACCTAGGAAGTCCACATCCTCTGCAGCGCCCCTTCCCACTGCCCTGCAAACCCACAGGCTATTTCCGACGCAGCACAGCCTTCTTCCAAGGGCAAAGTTGCTCGCTCCAACCATGGATTTTACCTCATGACTCAGCACTGATTTTATTTTGGACTATTCTAAGCTTTTTAGATGTGTTAAGAAAAATTAGGGCCCTAGCCAGGCGGCTCAGCAGGTTGGAGCATCACCCCATACACCAAAAGGTTGCAGGTTTGATTCCTGGTCAGGGCATATGCCTAGGTTGTGGGTTCAACCCCTGGTCAGGGCACATATGGAAACAACCAATCAATATTTCTCTCTCACATCTCTATCTCCCCCCCCCCATATCTCTTTTTCCCCTTCCTCTCTCTCTAAAATCAATAAATTCATCCTTAGGTGAGGATTTTTTAAAAAGTAAGAAAAAAAATTGAAAAAAGGCTTTATTTTTATGAGCTAGAAGAGACACTTAAAAAAGAAAAACACACAAGAACATAATCCCCAAAGTTCATTTAAAAATACTAATGGTCACCTAAAATACACTCCGACAGCGCAGCTCCAAACACACCAGCTTCCTGCGAGCCCCAGTGACACACGGCTCTGGGGCTGCAGGCCGGGCCACATCCCCAGGACACAGGATACCACCTCTGGGGCCAAGTCACCCGTCTGGTCTCCAGTCTGCAGACCCCAGAGACAAGGACGGCAGGTGCAGGGCAGGCGCATCAGTGCGTGATGGGCAGGTGCACACACACACGAGCTCACCTTTCTGGGGCCGGATGATGAAAGACTGCGAGGCTCCGTTCACCAGCCGGCAATAGCCATCGATCAGGTCGGCCATGTTCTCGGCGATGGTCAGGGACGGGGCCGTCACTGTCAGAGGCTGGAAGGGGAGCGGACCAAGAAAGAGCCGTCATTGTCCTCCCCACAATCAAAGGGACAGCTGCACATGACATCAGACCTCTAGATGCCCATGGAAACAGAGGAGGGTGGCAGTGAAATGATATTTGTCATAAGGTTTGAGCAGAAGAGGAAGTCTGGTATTTAAGGATGCTATTCCTGGAGTATGTGACAGAAGGCGACCCAGACAAAACCGGGAAAACCACTTAAACTGACACTCACTTTCTAGAATGAAGGGAGATGGGGAAAATACTTCCCTTTGGAACGCCTGGCCCCTCTGGCACAGACTAACCACACGAAGAATTTAGACAATCAGCCGCTTAGAGTGTGGGCTATTTTAGAAACTAGACTAATGTGGAGTAAATGTTCACTATCCATCATAACTTCTCTAACATGAAAGCAAATCAGGAAAGTTTCGTTATTTGCAGCATGGACCGCACGTTCTGAAGCGATTCTTTCCAACATAAAACAGGCACTTCTGAGGCCCTTCCTACCAACCTGTCATCTAGGCTCATCCAGGACAATCGGCAGGTTTCAGGAGTTTGTGGTATAATTTTACACCAAGAAAGAATCAGGCGTGCTTCCCTGACCCCAGGGCAGACAGGGCCGAGGGCAGGGGAGCTGCCCCCGGTGCCGCCAGGCAGAGGAGCGCCGGAACCACGCCTGCACACAAGCAGGTGGTACTGGCTGCGGGGCCAGGTCCCCTCGCCTATGCATGCTCTCCGTCCACCCTGAGCAAAGGTCATCTTGGGCACTACTGGCCAGGGGCTCGCTTCTCATGCCACACCTGCCTTTAGTGTACCACATGCGTGCTGAGGACACAGGCTCGGGGGCCTGACGTGGTCTGGGAAACAACAGTACACAGGATGTATGTGTTTTTATACTCGGACACTTTTAAGCAGTTGTTTTCCTTGGTAATTCACAATGACCTTCAATCACCTTCACAATAATGCTTTTGATTGGTTTTTAAGTGTTTCCCGTTCTATTCTTGGGGGCATGTGATCACTAGTATTTGTAACTAACACCTCCTAGAAAAGGGAAAGTTGGGCTGCTGATGACCCATGAAAACCACCCTCATCCAGAAAACGGCCGCGTTCTAAAATGCCCTCTGCATCACCTCCGCGGCAGAAGGCTGGGGCGTTCCGTACCTCGGGCGCGCCCGCTATTTTCAGCTGCAGCATCCCTTTTCTGTCCTTGTCTTCGCTGTTTGAATACTGAATGGTCTGCACTTGGGTGAAGTCGGCCAGATGTGTGGGCTTTGGAGAGAAAAGGCACAAACCAGACCACAGGTAAAAGACTGCCTTCACTTATGCTGTGAGACACCCACAGGCCCACCCCGACCCCATTCTCCCAAAGACACCCTCCCTGAGACCGGATGTCTGGGGACACAGACTATCTGAACAGCACCCAGGGGCTTCTCCTTCTGAGGGGCACATCTGCTCACTTCAGGGCTGGGGGTGCGCCTGCTCTATGTGCTCCTGACGGCCAAGGGGGGACCCCATCCTGGGAGCTGGCTGAGAGAGTCTGGTTAGGTACCAGAGAGGAAACACAAGGCAGACAAGAAAGAAGTGGAAGGCAGTCCCTGACCTGCTCGGCTCCTTACCGCCGGGGAGGGGAGAGTGCTTTGTGAAATTCCTGGTGGGGTGAGTGTCCGGCACCCCTTCCCACAGGGAGGGGCCGGGCCCCCTCCCAGAGCCCCTCCCAGAGCCCCTCCCAGCACACCCTGTGCCTGAATGAACACCTGAAGCCTCCTGAGGTTCCAGAGCGGAGTGGAGCTTGGGAGACCACAGGTGCCCCAGGACCCTCCCACATAAATAGGCCAAGAGAGACTGTGTTCAGTTTCCCGAGCAGAACAAACTCTTCTTCTCGGGAAGACAGAAATGCCCACCTGCTTTTCAGCCCCCTAGCATTTCATGACAGCCCTCACTTTGCAAGCGGTGGGTTTCTGTGCATTCATTCAGAACGGGCCTGGTTAAGGCCTCTTGCGCTTAGCCTCTCAAGTGGCACCAGCGCCCCCGCTGAGTAGCCCACTCAGCACAGGCCACACTGCTGGGGCTGACCTGGTGGACGCACCCCCAGCTTCCCTCCCAGCAAAACACCTTCCAGCTTTACTGTCGGGCAGGTCCGTTGCTCCACGCCCGGGCCCGCCCCAGGCCCCGCTGCAGCAGGCCCCAGGCTCACCTCCCGGCCTCAGGGACAGTGGCCCTGGGGTTTCTGCCCGCCACCCTGACTCTTTCCCATCTCCTGGCTTGTCCCCTGCTCAGACTACAAGTGTTCAAGTGCCACAGACCCTGCGAATCCCCATTCCCTTGGCCTGACCCTCTGTCCCCAGCCAGCCCAGCCGGGGCGGGGGGCCACACTCAGCAGCCCCGGACTCCCTGGAGCAGACTTACGCTGCAGCCCTTGTCCGTGAGGTAGCTGATGCCTTCCTCGGGGCCGATTGCCAGCTCCACCGAAATAACCCAGCTTGACTTTTGAAGGTGAAACAAATGAAGACGGAGGTACCAAAAGTAGAAAGAACAATTTTAGATAAAGAGCCCAGGACACATTAAAGGACCAATGGGGGGCTGGGTTAGCTAGCCATTAATCTCTCTAGCCAAATAACACAAAATATGTCCCCCATCATCAACCCCGGATGTGCTAAGTAAGCCCAGACAGAGACGCCGCGCTCAGCCCAGGGGGTCTGAGCCAGTGGTCTCTTCAGGAAGGTTATCTGAGCAGGAAAAAGTAGCCCTGCCCGAACAGTTCACCAGCTGCTTGGCCAGAACAGAAAAATCTCATTATGGACACAGACATGCCATTTGAAAAGATGACTTTATCCTTACACGGACACCTTTTTTGCGTTTTCTCCGCATGCTCATGTTGCGAAAACGTGACAAGTTCAAGCCCGACGAGGAATGCAGACACATGTGGGAAGAAATCCAGCGTCGCCCACCCGCCCCGGGCCCCAAACTCACGCCTAGCGCGCACTTGAAGCACTCCTTATCAAATCTGTACACTGGGGAAAGGATCTCGAAGAATTTCAGAATGCTTTCTTCCCTGTTAAGGTTAGCAAACTGTCTGAACGTCTGCTGGATCAGTTTCCGTAGCGTCTTGGCCTGCATGAAAAAAGTGCAGAAGTCTTCTCAGAGTCGAGAGGGGGCAAAGACCACAGCAGCACCGGCCACCTTCAGCAGGGCTCTCCCTTGCCCCCGACCACCACTTAGGTTCACATGATTACACTGTGTCACGCTCACCAGGCTGGTGTACCCTCTTTTAAGTCACTGATAAACACACAGAAGATAAAACGCACCATCTCCATCACGGCAAGTGTGCGTTCAGGGGTCAGAGCTCCGTGTCTGGGGCAGACAACCGGGAGCCACGGCCGCTCCGTCAACACGGCGAACGCAGCCAGAAGAGCAGGCCCTTGCCTGGGAGGGGCCTGGCCCACCAGGGGAGGGGTCAAGGCTCCCCCACGCCCACTGCTGGGAAGGGCGGTCCGCGCAAGGGGCGAGGGGGGGGGGGGTTGGAAACCTCTGAAAGCCACAGCTCTTGACCCAGCGATGGAAATGCCAGGACATTCCTCTCTGGCAACTGTGATCACAGAACTACACGCAGACTCGGCAACAAGGGGTCCTGACGCACGGCGGTGCGTCTGCCTGCCCACCACTCTGCGCAGCCCCGGCACGGCTGCAGGGAACTCACTGACGGACACTCAAGTCCCTACGGCACAGTGACACGAGGAAGCCTGAGCAAACCGTCTGTGTGTGCCAGGGCTTTAGAGGGCGCCACGGGTGACGGCGTGCGCACTGAGCGCAGGCTTCACTGCCTGCTGAGGCGGGGAATCCAAGGCATCTGTCTGCACATGCTACGCACTTTCACACCAACTCACACACAGAAAACGACTCAGAATTAGGTCAGGTCATCGGAAACTACGGCTACTCAGCCATCTTGAACATAAATATTATTTCATAATAGTCAACCGAGTATCTATCAGATGCTGCTAGCAAAGTGGACCCCTGGGGCTTCTCAGATGAAAGCATTATGATGGAATGCTGAAGAAAATTTCCAATAAAAGAGTAACAAGCTGAGGAATGATCATGCCTGCGCACTCACTGAACGCTAAACGTGGTGTGTTAACAGCACACGCAAAGCGTGCTTTAGGGACAACGAGGGAGGACTGACGTGACGTTAGGCAGCTTCAGGTGCACAGCATGGCTCAGTGCTCACGTGACCACACAGTCACACCCCGATGTCCCGTCCACGGCCCCCGCCTCGCAGAGCTGCCACTTTTCCTTGTGACGCGAACTTTTAAGATGACCCTCCGTGCAACTTTCAAACACGCAGCACAGCATCAACACCCCTGTGACACTCACTCGGGGCCTGGAAGTTCATATCTTCTGCCGCCCCCATCCACTCTGCCTCCCCACAAGCCCCGGCCTCTGGCGACCGCCAATCTACAAGCTCGGGCCTCTTCGTTCTGGGTTTCCACAAACAAGGGAAACCACACAGCACTTGTCTCTAACTTGTTTCACTCAGCACAATGCCCTCTAGGTCCGTCCATGCTGTCAAAAACAGCAAGGTTTGCTTCCCGTCTACGGCCAAGTAACAGGGCACGGTGCGTGTGCACATCTTTTTCACACACTCACCCACCGATGGACACTCCAGCCACCCCCGCCTCGGCTGCCGTAACTGATGCTTCCACCAGACGGGAGCCACTTCTTCATCCCACCCTCGGGCCTGTGTCGGAGGGCTGCCACCCACGGGGACACCCAGTTTCTTTCCCCTGGCGCCCCACTCAGGTGCTGGTGGACAGCGGCTGCCAGGAATGGCGAGCTGAGTGCCTACTAAGCCAGGAGCTCCTGTGCCTGACTAAATGTCACCGCGGATGCAAGGACGATGACCACTTTCCCTAAGAAGGAAACTACAAGTGCTGGAAAGCTCTTTCACCCATTTCTTGGGAACTGTAGAGATACTTCTCAAAACTAGTAACTCCTGAGTTCTTAACATTTCTAGTACTGAGCCTAGATTTCTGTTGTGACTGATACTCAAACAAGTTGAAATTGGCTCTTTGGGGTCTGCCGCCCAATTCCAGACTGACAGCAGAGCTGCAGAAACAGCACGGAGAGCCCCGCAGGCCCTCTCCCAGCCCCGAGGGGGTGGGCGCCTTCACAGTCCCAGCCAGTGCCCGGGTACCACTGCCCCTCACTGCGCACCTTACCTGCGTGTCACTACCTGTCCACCAGGGGCCCTGGCCACTACTAGCCCGTGACTGTCCGGGCTCTCACTGCACTTGCTCGTCTCCGCAGTCTCGGCTGTGGCTAACAGTGGCGATCAGAAGCTGTGCCTACAACACTCTGCTTGTCGTTACACAGCTAGAGTACGGTCGCCTCTTTGCAGCTCAGCTCTTACTACACAGAAGGGGGAGAACCGCACGCCACAGGGGAGGTTTCTGAGTGGCACGGCCCTCTGATGGTGACAAAGTACGCTCTCATTACCTTGACGGAGTCCAGTAAACTCCTAGGGAAGAACCGCTTCAAGCCAACATCTTTTCTGAAATATAGAAAGAAGTATAACAATAACCACACCAAATCAATTATACAATGAATGACACTGTTGCAAGAACACAAAGGTAATTTGAATTATTTACCCTCGCACATATGGTTCAGGAAGGAAGTATAATGAAGTTCCAGTTCACCAGCCAAGTCACAGAAGGGGGTGGCTAATAGCGTTCTAGACGCGTGCAGAAAATGGCACTGCCACCAGGCCTAGACAGGACCCTCTGCCCTTTCAGCACGCCATGGAGGCCCATGTGAGATGCCACCTCTCTGCAGACCACCTCAGAGGGACCCCCCCCAACACCACCTGAAGGTCAGCCTCACAACATAGGTTCGTGGCGGGCGGTGCCATCTCTGCCGACGGGCCCAATTAGCACAACATGTGGGGCGTGCTACGGGGGTTTAAGAAAACAAACCTTGAATTAAATCTAAACGTGGATGCTTTTTCAAAATCAACTTTCTGAGTAGGGGACACATTCCCCTCATCAAGATCCACCGTCTCAGCTTCACACAGGAGATGAGAGAGGACATTAAGGGAGTGGCCTACAGTCAAAAACGCTAGAAACCCTGGCGACTTTCTTTAGATGAGGCTACAAAATCAGTCATTCCTACCAAGAGTCTCAAAGCCCTCTGCCCCAGCAATCAGCCAGAAAGGCTCAGCAGCGCCTGTCCTCCACC
Organism: Micronycteris hirsuta; assembly: GCA_004026765.1. Taxonomy (NCBI): domain Eukaryota; kingdom Metazoa; phylum Chordata; class Mammalia; order Chiroptera; family Phyllostomidae; genus Micronycteris; species Micronycteris hirsuta. The sequence continues at coordinate 58,564 of PVJI01001957.1, read as the reverse complement.
TCCCTGCGGGTACCACTGGCCTAGGTTCCCGGCCCCTAGATGGCAGTCCTGAGCTGGCGACGAACCGAGCCTGGACAGCCAGGAACCTCAGGGGACACGCGGGACTTGCAAAGGATCAGGGAGAGAGGGAGAGACAGGTGCCAAACAACAAACTACCCAACAGGGACACAGTAAGGGCTCCCTTGCCTGCAACTCTCAGTGAGCCGGCCTCCCACAGAAACACGGTGGTCCCGAGGCAAACACTTCAGTCCCCTGCCCTACAATCTGACCAGTCAGGACCGAAACCAAAGGACTCCTTGCTAATCCAAACTGGTCTCTGTTCTCACTTTTTTATTTGTTTTTATCACCACATTCACCTCTTTAGAAAATGCTCTCGTGGCTTCGATGGCATACTGTTTTCTGGTTTTGCCTACCAGTTGATTCATGACACCCCTGGTTTTCCACTGTTTTCCTAACCGCGTGTTTGCCCCCTTCCCTTCCTGTCCCCCCAACACGCAGCGCCTGCAGTGACCCTGGAATGTGAACAGGGCTGTGTGCCCCAGGCTCTGCCAGCTCCGTCTGCCTCCCGAAAGCACGGGGGCTTTGGATGCCAACAGTTTTGGTGCTGGGCACTGTGGGAAGGAGCAAAGCAGCACGTGGAAGAGAAACAAACACCCTGGGGTCTTTCAGGCACATCCCTGAGCATGCCCTTCCTGCTCTCCTTCAGGCAACCAGCCCACGGTGAGAAGCATTTCTCACTTGGAGAGCTGGGGACTGGAACCGAGGCCATGCCGCTGGGTAGACAAGGCTGTCACCTCGCACCCAGAAACCTCAGGCTCTCTCTGCTCGTGGACGGAGAGGCTACCTCTCCTACTGCACGCCATGGTGCTGAGGGGGAAACAAGAGTTAGGTCCTGGAACCAATGCCAAGGGGTGCTCTCCTGTCCCTGGAACACCATAGGCCCCTCCTGTCTGGTGAGTTGGGTCTGCAGGCCTGCCTACCCACTGTCTGGAGCAGAGGGAGGTGTGACCCGATTCTCTGCTCCGTGCCACTGCCCGAATGTACTGTGAGGGCGGGGAGGCTCTGGGGGGGGGCAGGGAGGGGTGCGAAGGGAGATGAAGAGCTGCTCAGGAGGGACAGAGCCAGAGGGACACGTGTGGGGGGCAGAGGGAAAGGTGACCGTGGGGCTGCGACGTCATGCGCCGGGAAGGGGAAGGCTGGGGACACGAGGGGTTTGCCCTCCCAGGGGCTTCAGGGAGGCGGTGGACGAGGGGAAGAGCAGGGCAGGGGTGCTCTTCCCACCGGACGCCGCCCGGGCCATCTGTCAGGCCGGCTATGTTTCTGCGTTTCTTAGCATCTGGGGGAAAGAATCTGTCGTGCTCGTTTCTGCCACAAACAGGAAAATTAAAGGTGGGCCCAGGGGGTGGCATGTTTCCAGAAAGATGAGAGAGCACTTTTCTTTGTGGAACTGAAGCCCATTACTGGGTGTCACTTCAACTTCCCAGGTGCAGCAACTCCGCAGGGGAAAAGCGGAGGCCAACTAACACTCAGAGTCCACAGTTCAGTTTTCTCCGACGACTTCGGAGCAACGAGGAATGTGTAGCATTTGTCCGTGTGTCACAGCTCTTTTAAACGGGACACTTGGCAGGTAGGAAAATGAAAACGAGGCTCCAGCACACAAACCACTGGAAAAACTCGACGCCGCCCAAACACGCTTCCGTGGATTTCACCAAGGAGCGGGTCTGCTTCAGGCTCCTCACGGCACACCTGGCTGCGGGCTGCCCCACCTCCTGTCGCCTCCCTGGCCTCAGAGCACCATGGCTTTCCCCTCAGGTGGCGGAAGCCTCACCTGAGCCCAAACACCAGGCCTGCAAGATGAGTCGACTAAAACAACAAACAGCACCCATAAACAAGATGCGCTCCTGGCCTTGCCCATGATGCGGCTCTGCAACACGTAAGTAGCTGTCCACGGGCAGGTCCGACATCCATGTAAACTCATCCGACAACAAACGAGCTCCCACCAAACTCTGAGAGCACTGCTCGCCTCCAAGTCCCAGCCCCAGGCTCTGGGCTGTTGGTACCCTCGAGTTCAAAGGGAATTTTTTTTTTTTTTTTTTAGAGAGAGGGGAAGGGAGGGAGACAGAGAGGGAGAGAAACAGCAATGCATGGTTGCTCCTCACATGGCCCTCACTGGGGACCTGGCCCGCAACCCAGGCATGTGCCCTGACTGGGAATCGAACCGGGACCCTCTGGCTCCCAGGCCGCGTGCGCTCAATCCACTGAGCTACACAGCCAGGCCAAAGGGAACTTTTTAAAACCCAGTCACAGGTGACGCGGCACTAACACCATGGGGGCTGCCCTGGGGTGCCAGCATCCAGTCCCTGAGACCCCAATTGTTCAGATTTGAGGCTTCGAAGACAGGGAGCCTGTGCACCATCACTGCCTCTCACTAGGCACCGCGTTACACTCCGGGTGGGAACCCAAAGCACGGCCCCTCGTCTCCATGGAGACGCCGACGGAAACGACTAGCGCCTCAAGAGTGTGAGCTGCCGGATGCTTCCAAGTCCAAAGAACTGACTTGTTGAGATGGAGAGTCCCTTCATTCAGGGACTTACGTCTGTGGTCAACTGTAAAGCAGAACTTTCTCAGTTAGTGCTGAACGCCCCCCGCCCAGCCTTCAGAGGAAGCATCCGCACCCTGCCAGCAAACACGGCCTTCCCCTCCCCATCCTGAGCACCCTCCAAGCTGTGCCTGCCCACACCCCCACCCGCCGCCAGGGACTTCCTCCTGTTCCCCCTTCACACTGCACCTGCCATTCAGGTGACTCAGGGTGAGTGGGGGGTGCCCTCCGCCCGCTGCAGAAGGGCCCGGGTGCCACCCAACGGGTGCCACCGCAAGCTTCTGGCTCAGGTGCCAGCCCGGAGCCCTGCCCTGCATGTGTGCTCATGGCCACAGTGGGCTCTGGGAGGCCAGAGGAAGGAGTAGGCTTTAGTTAAAACATAATTCAGCTTCTTATGGGTGAGGTGGGGTTTTTTTCCAAGATTTTACTTATTTATTTCTAGAGAGAGGAGAATGGAGGGAAAAGGAGCAGGAGAGAAGCATTGATGCGTGAGAGAAGCATCGACTGTTTGCCTCTCAGACGCGCCCCCAACCAGGGACTGAACCCACAACCCAGGCATGTGCCCTGACCAGGAATCCAAGTGGCAACCTTTCACTTTGCAGGACAACGCCAACCAAAGAGCCACAGTGGCCAGGGCCTGAGTGAGGGCTCACGTCAAAGGCAGATTTGTTTGTTGGCTCTCATTCCTCAAAGCTTTAAACCCCAGGTGAAAAAGCAACTGAAACTGACTTTAAATATACTGATAACTGGTATGTACATATTCATATGGTATTCCTATCTTATCCTCACCCAAAAACTCTCAGAATTGAGTATCTTTAATTTAAAAACACCACTTAGGTACTTAAACTCTAAAATGATTCGCTATGCTTCTTAAAAATGGACGAATGTAAAATTCTTGAACTGCCACAAGAGGCTGACGCTTGCTCTGAATGGCGCAGTCCCCTCTGCCCCAGGTAGAGCTGTCTCGTAGACGGGCGCAGCAGTGCACAGCTCTGGGGGCTGGGGTGGCCCGCGACTGTGTTTTGGACAACATCCTCCCTTCAAAGAGACGGTCCAACACACCCCTTCGTGCCGAGCTGGACAGCAAATGGGATGAATGAGGCCCAGCAGCCATCCTGGGCCGCGAGGTGGCCCGGGATGGACAAGGAAGGGCGAGACCAAAGGGGCCTGGCATCTGGCAATGAGGAACACTGACCGCCTGCAACTTTTCTGTGTGGAAATGAGAGACGTCAGCGACACTAGTGTCCTCCGTCCAAACCCGCCGGCACCCTTTCCCCTGGGTGCACGAGAGGCGCCTGGAGGAAGCACTGGATGCCCGTGGACAGTGTCACATCCAAAACCAGCGCTTCAACACTGTGCTGGTGGCTCCCTTGGTGTAATCTGACACTGGCAGCTACACACTTTCTAAGCTTGGTAAGAAAACATCCAATCAGACCTGTGGCTGGCGCTTCTTTTCCACCGCCCACCGCCACCTCCCCCCCCCAAACTCACAAACATGTCAGTGCGAGTCTCTCTATCTGCACTCCAGGCTGTTCCCCGGGAGCCCTCAGGACGGGACGGTGCAGGGAAGGGGCTGGAGGAACCCTCTGCTGATGCCTCCCCTTGCCTACAGGAAAGGCCCCTTGGTTCTGCCAGGGCTGAAAACACACGAAAAGACTGGTGACCTCTTCAGGGGGCTTTAAAAAAATGCACACACTCACACATGTAAACTTCTGGAGAGAGTTTTCCCCACTGTCTAAAGCCGGCCCAATGACTTTTAGGAAAGCCTGACAGTAGCCAAAGCTGCCCTCATGAGCAGGCACTCTACCGGAAACACAGGGGCGGTGTTCCAGCCGTCACCCCACTGTCCACACGCTGTGCCTTCGCAGAAGCTGCTCTCTCTTCCTGGTCAGCTCGGGGCCCGTCCAACATCCCCTCCGGTGCCCACACTCCTCCTCCAGAACTCAGAGTGGACTGCCACCTCAGCCGTCCAGTACCACCCCTCCCCGACCTCCTCCAGCACTTCTACATTAGTTCCTGATATGTTATCTTGTGATACTTTTAAGTAAAGATAAACTAATGAAAACTATGCTTTGAAGAATGATTTGGTTGTGAATATTTGCTTTTAAAAGGCTTATTTTCCGACGTGTAATACTTACTCCAATACTTCATAGTTCGACTTCTTTTCTAGAGCATTGCCCCGCATCTCCCAGTATGACCGCCTAAAATCAGGAAAGATATGGATTTTATATATGTATAAAAAATGTCTGTGCTGTCCAGTGACCAAAAAACTGCAGGCAGGGCGGTGGTGAACTGCCATGGCTCAGCCACAGGCACCTGATCGAGGCTGAGCAGAGTGACTCTGACCCGCACGATGTCCACACGCCCTAAGGAGGCCCCAGCTAACCCAGGCCTGTGTCCGCAGAACAGCCCCTCCCACCTTGGGCGGGGCAGCTCTGGCTCCCTGGAGAGATGAGACACGGCTGTGTTCGCCACTCCTGCACTTCACCTTCGTCCAGGGACAGCACCTGCTAGCTGAATAGCCACGGGGACGCTGGAGGGCCGCTGTGGCCCGTGTGCGTCACACACCCCCCTGGAGAGGCCGCGCCACCAGCGTGACTGTACCAGACATGTCACAGAATGGCCAACCTCACTCAGAATCTTCTCAAATGTTCAATCACATTCATTCACTATTTTACTGATAATCTTCATGAGGAAAAGGAAAATACCCCCTTTATTTCCAAGCATAATGGAAACCATTCATGAATAAAGACTGCAATGTACAGTTACTGCCTTACCGTATTTCCAGACAACCCAACTTCAGAGCAACGTCCTGGTCCACCTGGTCAGCTATCTCCGACATGTAGTCGCTCTTCACCTGCGACAAGAAGGGGAGACAGTGCTGTTTGAGAAGAACACGCTCGAGACATACTCATTCACTGAATGTCTGCTTTTACGTGTTTCATACATTCTGTGTCAGGAATGGTGCTCGATGCTGGATGCGGAGATGTGGAGGTGAGGCTGGAAAACCACGGGAGAAACCCACAGGCCCCCCTCCCAGGAGCCCGCACAGCCCACGAGCTCTGCAAGGCACGGCGCCCGACCGTGGGTCACCGGGCGAGCAAGTGAACAAAGCTCACCTGAGCTCCTTCCTGCCTCCTGTGTGTCCCCCAACCCCCAACTGTCTTCCAGGAGACCAGTCCTTGGTGCCGAAAAGGTTGGGGACTGCTGCTGTAAGGGACAGTGGACAGCGTCCAAACCGCAGCCATGCCGGCTGCCTGCCCTGTACTGCTCCCTTCCCACGTGGTCAGGGGGAACCAGAGGAGAGCCGCCACTCCCGCCCAAATCCCCAGGAGACCCTCTTCTTAACTCGATCTTCAGTTCCAACAGCATTTTTGGACCTTAGTGCAAGACCAGGAAAATTCACATATTTCAAAATCCATCTAACTCCACGACTGAGATGCTCCCACGTACCCACCCACTGTGACTGATCTGCGAAGTAATAAAGCGTGCTTCAAGTGTAACATAAAGAGAAGAATCTAACGCAACTGCTGCAAATGCTTTCCGATGCTGGCCACGCTCAGTTGGCACAGCCGATGGACCCTGCGGCACTACAGGACTCCCAGCGCGAGGCCATCTCCCCGGACGCAGCAGCTGAGCCTGCATACAGGTGAGCGGGAATGGGGCAGCTGCCGCCACTGCTGCTGATGCCGGGGAGACCCGTGTGGACCCAGTTAAGGGGCATGTTCCCCTTTCCAGTGGAGCTCCAGTCTCCTCATCAGCAGACCTGCCCCATAAAACACTGCACTTGACTGCTAGATTACGAACTTTACTCAGCAAAACTGTGGGCCCGCGGCTCGGCGCTCGGGCTCTAGTGTGTAGTATTTCAGAATGCCCCGTTCTGCCTCTTGGTCCTCAACCTGACAATATTTACTCTCGGGTCCTTTACAGAAAAAAGTGCGCTGATCTAGCCATAGAAAACCCCAAACCATCACCTCTTTGCCCACCAGTTCGAGAGGTTTCAACTCCCCAGTGAGTCGGTCTGCCCTCCTGCTGGCTGCCCCTCCTCGCGATCTGCCCTTGCAGAGACCCCCACCCGCCGGCGACCCATCCTGCCCTAGTGCTCTCACTGCCACTGCCTGGCAAACAACACAGGGGGACGAACCTCCCCCTGCTCTCCAGGTGACTGCCTGGCCACTGGAGAAGCCACAGGATGGGAGCCACTTTAAGCCCCTAGGATGAACTCAGACGGTCAGCTGAGACCACCAGGAGACCCCACCACACTTGCCCAGGACATATGCTACCGTCCCAACTCAGACTCCCTTCAGCCAGCCGGCCACACCTGTTCTTCACAGAGGAAACAGTCTCCCGCCGGGAACGACTGCTCCAACAGACCAAGAGTGAGTGTGCGCCCCGACACACACGTCTGCGCACGCCGTCTGTCCTCCTCCGGCTGTGGGCACCGGGAGCACTCAGCCACCTGCTGTCACTGACCTGAGGACCACCTCCTCTCAAAACCTGCTTTCATTTCCGCCTCAGCACCTCGACCGTAGTGGCCACTAAATATTTACTGGCTGAAGGAGTGAGCAGATGAATGACAATAAACAGTGATCAAACTGGGGTCTGGTACCACTTTGTGTGAAGTTATTTTCCATATGAGACATACAAGCATTAGTGATTTCTATTCCTTACATATCATAGGCACTTAAGGCTGATTCAATGGAACTGAGTTACTCAACCCACTACATTAAGTACAAAGCTTTAATTCTAAAATCATTTTGTTTACACTTACTTGTCTCTTACTCCTACATAGCAAGAAGCAAACCTGAATTTAAGAATTAAGTTCTCGTGTCATTGGTAAGTTTATTATTGAGCAAAAATAAAGCCACAAGAGATAAATCAAGACCTGTGTGTGTGCATACACACACATACACACATACCTGTGTGTATATACGTATGTGTGTGTATATGTATGTACATAAATGTGTTAGCGAAATACTAGTTGCTCTGACTAAAACCCTGAACAGCTCTGAAGAACCCGCCGCATAGTAGCAATTACAGGTTGAGGAAAATGCACCACCACAAAATTGTCTCAGAGATTATGTAATTTTTAAACACTATTTACAGGTGGGAAAATGTAATCACTTGCTTTATTTCATTCATTAAAACTAAATTCCTAATGGGAAATCTGTCTTGACAAATGTGACAAACGTCTGAGTCCTGGCTGGTGTGGCTCAGTGGACTGAGCGTGGCCTGCGAACCACAGGGCCGTGGCTCCCTTCCCAGTCAGGGCGCATCCTGGGTTGCGGGCCAGGTCCTTGGTTCGGGGTGTGTGAGAGGCAGCCACACATTGTTGTTTCTCTCCCTCTCTTCCTCTCTCCCCCTCTCTAACAATAAATAAATAAGATCTTCAAAAGAAAAATTTCTGAGACTTGTTTTTCTTTCTTAATAAAGATTTTGTTTATTTTTTAGAAAAGGGAACGGAGGGAAAAAGAGGAGGAGAGAGACGCCAATGTGAGAGGGAAACAGCGACCCACTGCGTCTCGCACACGCTTGAGCGGGACCCAGGCCCACGACCCAGGCGCGGGCCCAACCGGGAATCGAACTGGGGACCACTCACTTTGCGGAACAACTGCCAGCCCCTGAGCCACAGTGGTCGGGGCCTGAGCGCTGCTTCCCCACAGCAACGCCTACCACTGCTGACCCACAGAGCTGCACAGCCATGGCCTGAGGTCCGTCTGTGGTCTGAGGGACCGATGTGTTCTGCAAAGTGTGCCAGCCCAGGATGGAACATCGTGACAGGCCCTCCCCACCCCCACCCCCAAGCCCTGCGGTCCAGCGCCTCCTGGGGCCTAGGCCGAAGCCAAGTTCTCTGTGCACACGCGCCCCTGGGGGCGGCTCAGGACTCGGGGTCCCATGGACCCAGTGTCCATTGCTTCCATAAAACGTGTTTTGACTGCCTTTCCCTCCGACTGACTCCCAGCAGAAGGTGCTGCTTTCATCTGTGATGTAGGTGTGACTCACTGAGTGTTAAAGGGTGACCGTGTGTGTATGCAATCGCTTCAAGCATGCCCACTCGGCATCGTTCAGGCAGACACGCATCACCCACCCCGCCCCCGCCACCGCCCCCGTTCACGAGCAGAAGCCTGCACAGAAGGGAGCTGACACGGCCGGGACCGCAGGGCCGTCTCCCAGGGCCAGGCGCTGGGCTGCGCGCTCGCGCGTGTCGTCTGCAATCCTGACAGCTCCCGCTTTCCACAGCGAGGTCAGAGGGCGCACGCACCCAGGGTCCCGGAGCCAGTGCCCACCCCTGCACCTCGGGCCTCGGCGTGGACCCCCCGGGAACGCCGTCAGCGTGGGCACATGCTCCTGTGGGAGGGAGCCGGGCATGGAGCGGGCCGGCTCACCACCCCGGGGGATCCAGTCTGAGATGGCTGCACAGGCCCCCTGGGTCCTGTCACCACTGTCACTGTGCCGTGTGCGCCCTCAAGACTGCGGTCACTACTGTGGACTAGCTCCAGGCCCGGCAGATTGGCACAAGTCTTTCAAGAGAAGACCTCAGAAAGCTGCTCTGCTGCTTTAAATTACTGTATTTTGCCATGTATAATACACTCCCATGTATAATGTGCACCCATGTTTTTGGCCCAAGCTTTCAGGAAAAATAGCCTTTTGTTTTAATTTAATTCAATTTTTAATTTACTTATATTTAGAAATAAAACCAATTATCATATTCTAATGGCATTATTTTGCATACGGGTATCATTGCTTTCTAGAGTTACACTCTTTTTTTTTTTTTAATTTTATTTATTATTTATTTTTAGACAGAGGGGAAGGGAGGGAGATAGAGAAGGAAAGAAACAGCAATGTGTGGTTGCCTCTCACATGGCCCTCACTGGGGACCCGGCCTGCAACCCAGGCATGTGCCCCAACTGGGAATCGAACCGGGACCACTTGGTTCCCAGCCCGCGCTCAATCTACTGAGCTACACCAGCCAGGCTTAGAGTTACACTCTTACTGGGTAAGCATAAATCTAAGAATTAAACACATTTGTAGACACGGAACTAGTACTACCCATGTACAATGCACATCCTTATTTTTCCCTCAAAAATTTGGGCCAAAAATTCACACCATACACAGCAAAATACGGTAATCTGTTTTGGTGTCGATGTCAACTTTCCTACCTAAAAACACAGGATGTACCTGGACTTGTTACTGAGGGCAGGTATCATGTTGATGAGTTTCACCTCACTCTGCAACAGAGCTAAGCACGGGGGAAACCGCTCCCATCCAGTGGAAAGTATTAATCCTCAGGCACTCCATAATTACTCCACATGTCACCTCAAATACTTGGGCCACTGCATGAGATTTTTTGTTTTGCTCTCGTCTGAATACATTGTCAGCTAGCAAATTTATCGGCTGGACCCAAGAGTCACAAGAGAGACAAGCCAACAAGAAGCAAGCGTGCCGCACCCGGCACGGCCCCACAGCGAGCCCACCGCCCGCACCAGCGTCCGGTCACGGCGCTGCACTCAGTGCCGTGAGCCGGTGAGTGACACGCTCACTCAAGTCTTGAAGTATCTGTGGGACAGGACAGCGACAGCTCCATGGGAGGCCCAAGCATCCTCAGAGCTAGCAATTTCGAGTGTCAAGTGGTTTGTGTACAAGATCAGTCACTATGACAACCTCTTGACCAAACATGGACACAGCCCTTCAAACAAAGGCCACCACTATTTGCAAAAGGTTGTCAATCAAATACTCACACTTTTCACGAACGCCAGCTCAGAGAGATAAGGAGGAATAAAATACTATGCGGTGAAGGGAAAGTTCAATTCCAGAGCAGAGTTTTCTTGGCTGAGCCATTAGCTTTCGCATCAAAGCTTATTTGTACAGGCTCCTGCTCTGCAGTGAACAGGGTTACAACAAGAGTCGTGTTTATTTTTAGAGTGTGCTGATTACTAGCTTTCAGAATATTCCAAAATGGGTCAAAAACACTGAGTGAATCATTTACACTACCTCACACTTGGTACAGCTTTAAATGAAACTGTGCACCCGAAACAACCTCCCACCATCAGCACACCCACGGACACGTGCTTTTCCTCGTGACGCTGTCCCACAGCACGGGGGAGGAGATTTCGAAATAAATAATAACACCAAGACAGATTATTATAAGTTCTCTCTCTCTCTAGGAGTGGTGGTAGAGAGAATCTAAACAGAGTTTTTTTATTTCTACCTGATACAAGAGTCAAAGCAACAAAAATACCAACTCTTCTGAAACAAGAGTGACGGAGATGACACTCAGGGACGCTCACTATTCCCCAGTCTAGACCCTCAAGATTCCCACAGGTGACACTCAACAAAATCACAAACCATAACAGATACACACGGAAACGCACCACTGAACCAGAGTCGGAGCGCAGGGATTTCAGATGCTGTGATTCAGATTCAGAATAGAGACATGAACTCTTAACAAAATGACAAAGAAATAAAAGGCAGACAATCGGTAAGTAATAAGGGCCATAAAAGATGGCCTGGAAGATTTTTAAAAGTATGTGAGGTGGGGGGGCGGGGGGGGTTGGGGGGCGGATAAAACTTTAGAAAATAAAAAAATAATAAAAACTCAACAAATGTACTACATATCCACTTGGTCACAGCTGAGGGGGCTGGCGGCCGGGCACAGCCACCTGAGTCCCAGGTCCCAGGCAGACAAGGAGTGGAAACGGAAGTTGACAGACACAGACTGAGAAGCTCGAATGCGGATCTGCCCTGAAACCCGGAAGGAGTAACAAACGATGAACAAAAGGCGGTATCTGAACCAACAACGTCTAAGGTGTTCCTAGAACTGAGGAGCAGGGCGTGGACCCGGGATATGAGCTGCACAGACAGAGGAAGCAGAAACAGAGATGTGGGGAGAGAGAAGACTGATCACCTGCAAAGACAGAAAGAATGAGAGCCAGCTTCTCAAGAGCACCGATAAAAACCAGCCAGACCCTGGCGGGTGTCGCTCAGTGGATAGAGCACGGGCTGGGAACCAGAGGGTCCTGGTTCGATTCCCCGTCAGGGCACATGCCTGGGTTGCAGGCCGGGTCCCAAGTGAGGGCCATGTGAGAGGCAACCATACATTGCTGTTTCTCTCCCTCTCTATCTCCCTCCCTTCCCCTCTTTGTAAAATAAATAAAATCTTTAAAAAATAAATAAATAAAAACCAGGCAGAGAAAATACCATCCAAGTTCTGGGGGACACGGGACATGCTCTCCACCTGGGCAGCAGGCATCTGCCGCTCCGCACCACTCCCCTAGCCTCCACGCCGTGGGACTTCCTCCTCATGGACCACTGAGCCAACCCTGGGAGCAGGACACGCTCCGAGCCCCGCTCCCGGCTTGGACGGTCTCAGGGGGAGCACCGGTGCCTCACACAGGGAGAAAGGGCGCCTCCCCTTCCCGGACACCGGGCGCCTGGCATCACCATCAGCCCTGCTCGTCCTCCTCTTCACGCTCCATCATGGCTCACTCAGTCCAACCAGACGCACTCACGGAACCTGCCACCTCACAGCCTGACCGCACACCTGCCACGTCCCATGCCCAAGGGGCTGGCGTGCCTCCTAACCTGTAGGCAGCCCTTTCAGAACCCAGTCTATCCCTGTACTGCCATCAAATGGGGTGGTCACATTCAAAAAGAAATCCTGACCAAGGCATTCCCTAAAGAACTTCTCTCCACTGGCTCCCAGAGACCTGCAGCAGAAACCTAGCATCCCTTTCCATGCCCGCGGTCCCTCTCTCTCTTACCCGCCTCGTCCCAAACCACTCTGGCTCAGACTTACACGCACTGCATCACTGTAACTCCTCTTCCTCACCTACAAAGTGGGAGACTCCTCAGATGACAGCTCTCGGGGGCCCCGAGGACCGCCCTCCACTGGGCGGCAGGCCCCCCGAGGCCCTGTCGTGCCACTGCCCCAGCAGCAGACTGCCCTTTCTGCCAGACTGAGGACTGGACAGTGTGGACCCACTCATTTCTGCACTCAGACCCACACCGGGCATTTAATGAACATTCTCATTCACTCGGAAATTACCAAGCGCATCTAGTGGCAGAGGCATCCGTATGGATGTCTCAGCTTCACCAGACGGTCTTGGGGGCACTGCTCACAGCACTGATGAGTAACATCTGTCGGGTCGTCACACTGTGCTGGCTCATTTACGTCACATGTGTTTACTGCCTAACTAACATCTCAGGGAGCAAAAAGCCAGCCATTCTTATTGTAAAAAGGTCCACTTTGGCTTTTCTATGCAAATTGCTGTTGAGATTGTATGGCTGCAACTGGCTCTGACAATGAATTCGACACAGGCAAGCCTGCTGATGCTCAGCCAGGTTAAATGCACGTGAATTACAGCACAAACAGCGGCCGTGTCACTGAGAGCTCACTGTCACACGCAGTGTCTCGCACTAGTTGCCCAAGCACACAAACTTCACCAAACGTCAGAAGTTCTTAACTTCTCGCCAGTCTCACCAGTGCCACACAGTGACAAATTCATAAATTCTCCCAAATGTTAGGTTAACCAAATTCTCAAGTGAAGCTATGTAACAAACAGGATTCAAAAAAACAAAGAAAAAAGTATATTAAATCACCCTCCTATACCTGTTGATAGAAGAAATTCAAAGTCGGCTTGTCTTCAGTAAACTGGTTGAGAAATCCTTTTGGCAAATACCGAATTCTCAATTCATATCTAAAAAATAATTCACAAAATAGAGCAATCAGAAATCAGTCAACTTCTTAATTCATTGCCTACAATTACAATATGATGGTGAGTGTGGCACTGCCAATTCTCTGAAATATTAGTTAAAAATAAGGTGAAATATAATCAATCAATCTGTCAACGCTTCATTTACCAGCACGACTCTGCAAGGAGAGAGCGTGGTGCTCGGCCCAGACGCCCCCCGCCCGGCTGCCGCTCTGCCCGGGCAGTGCCCACACACGTCCCCACAGACGGCTGGCACCGCCAGCATGGAGCCGCAGCACAGCCCGCCACCCCCCGCACGCTGCGAGCTTCGCCCCGCGAGCAGCTGCAGAGTGCTCAGAGCTGGGAAGGAGGGCACCCACGTGCTGCAGGGGCCATTCACGCGTCTCCACTTTCTGACTAGTAGGAAGAATGCTGCTACGAACACTCTCTCCTTCTTCCTCTAAGCACAGAAAAGTAAGTTATTTGCTCAGGAAGCCAAGTTTCAAGAATGGTTGAAACAAATCTCCCCGGAATGCTCTCCACCCCTCTCTCTGTCTACCGACAATGAAGACGGATGCATGTCTCCTGGTGGACACGCCCACCCTTCGGCGGGGCACCCGCTAGGGTGCTGACTCGCTGGGTGACAACAAGCCCACACTTTAGCTTTAGCCAATATCACCAACCAGGAAGCAGAAGTTGCACCAACTCCCATTCCCACGAGCAGCGTGGACGGGGGTTCTCGTTCCTCTGCATCCCCGCCTCTGCTTGGTCGATATTCCTAACCTTTTCATTTTAGTCACACTGATACTGATTTATTGCAATCACACAGTGATTTTAATCGGCACTTCCTTGATGAATAGTGAAACTGGGTTAATAAGCCTGGTTAAGAACTATCCATTGTCGCCCTGGCTGGCGTAGCTCAGTGGATTGAGCGCAGGCTGGGAACCAGAGGGTCCCGGTTCGATTCCCCGTCAGGGCACATGCCTGGGTCCATGTGAGAGGCAACCATACATTGCTGTTTCTCTCTCTCTCTCTCTCTCTCTCTCTCTCTGTCTCCCTCCCTTCCCCTCTCTCTAAAAAAATAAATAAATAAAATCTTTAAAAAAAAAAATTGTCTAGCCACAGATGACTAGAAACTTACTCATCTTTGCACTGTGCGTGTCTGGGGCGGAAGTATTCAGCATGTGTTCAGGGGTCAGCAAGTTCAGAGGCCTGTCCCGTTTTCAAAGATGCCACCCCCCAACCCGTCAGGGTGCTCCACTATTTGCTATCTTAGGGAGCTCTCTTATTGAATTCAGTGTCATAACAGCACACTAGCCTTTCAAATTAAGGCATGCACACGGAATGTCATTTCAAGATAACAAAAAACTGTATCAAAATACAATCCAGAACTTCCTAAACTATCATTTTTGTTTTCTTTTCTCATCTTTGAAAAAGGACACCTTCCCTCTACATAAAAGGTTCTTCTGCACAGATCTGAGAAAAACTCCTCCCTTGCAGAGCAGGGGCTGCGGGACGGCAGAGAGCAGAGGCGCTCCGAGCGGGAGAACGTGACCACGTCTCGGTAACAACGAACAGGCCATCGTTTTCAACTGCTCTGCAAGAGCCCGGAGTCCCTCTCAGATGCCAAGCGCGGCTTCTCCAGGACCGGCCCTCCGAGCCCCCGCCTGAAAGGGCCAGCCACTTCCCCAAAGCGCCACTGTCTTTTTGTAACTGATTAACTCACTCAGAAGTCAAACCGACCACTCCAGGTGGGTGACTCCAAATAACTGAAATAGTTATCAAAATGCACTTAACTAGAATTATCAAAGTACAAACCTTTTAAGTTTAAATCTGTTTGACGGAAATCTCTCAAAACTGCAAAACACCTTTTGCTGCATTATCAACTTGGTACGGCATTGCAGTTCAATCTTTTCTTGGCTGACCCAAGTGCTACCAAATACCACCCACCTGACTACCTCCCAGGAGCTCCATGACAGGCGGGCTCCCTTCAGACCGACTGGGAGGGAAGAGGGGCCCCACGGGGTGGGTCGGGTTGCCCCGCAGTGGCTCTGCTCTGCCTATTTCCCTCTGCCCCTTCAGTTCCAGGTGCCATGTCATCCTGCCCAGCTGATGTTTCCCCACCACTGATCTAGGCTTATTTTGCTTTTTACTTTATAAAAGCGTACCACACCATATGTCATCCTCTGGAACTTACATTTTTTTTAAGATAGAGGTGAAATTCACATAACAAAACGTATTTTAAAGTGTTCAGTTCAGTGGTACATGGTCCTGGGACTTGTGTTTGTCACTCAGTGTCATCTGGCCAAGATGATCCGCATTGCTGCATGTTCCTGCAGCTCCCTGCTTCGCCCATGAACATTCCGCACCTCCAGCACCATACAGAAACGCAAGTCCCGTGAGGACAGAGCGTGGAGTGAGGCTGCAGGACCGCAGGGTGCTTAATCCCTTGGTTTTCCAAGGGATGCTAAGCTGTTTTCCCACCAGCTTTTACCAATTTTTACCTTCTCCCCCATACACTGTGCGGACAAGACGTTGTTGGGTCCACAACCTCTGCAACTACTGATCCTGCCGACAGCTCATCTCCTGCCAACCCCACAGCGTGAGCCAGAACCTTGCTGTGGTCCCCACGCCGTCTCCCTGACCACTGCCTTGCATGCCCCTGGTCCACCCACTAACGCACTGATGAAGCGACAGGGTCTTCTCGTGGGTACCGGCCCCACCTCTGCTCTTTCATGAAACGCCTCCATGTCTCTCGCTCCTGTCTGGAGCTGTCTGCAAACCCCACGTCAACCAGTGCTTCTGCTCTGAGCACCACCTCTCGGCTGTCACACGTGTCACAAATACCTTCTCCCAGCTGCAGCTCCGTGCTGGCAGCAAAAACAAGTCTGTGTTCACGCCTCACAGGACTGGAAACTGGTGCCGATCATTCTACGAGTTCGGGTACTTCCATCTGAATATTAAGACCTTACTTGTTTTTGTACTTTTAAAAATACATCTTCTGATAAACAGAATGTCTTAGCCTCTGAAAAGTCGAATTGGCTGTTATCTCCTTTTACAGAGAACACTTTGGGGGCATTAAGAAAATCTTCCCGCTCCCGGGCCAGCAGGTGTCACCCAACTGTACTTCCCATTAAACCCCTCCTTCCCACACGCGATCTGGGCCAGGTGGACGTCTGTGTGCTTCTGAGGTGGGATCGAACTCTGCGGCTCCTCCTCCACCAGAAGAGCTGTCCATCGAACCAGCCCTCTCTTCCCCACCACGTGTCCTGGCAGCTCGGGCAGGCGGTCCTGCCGAAGCCAGTTCGCGCCAAGTCCACGCGCTGCAGGCCAGCTCACCGAGGCGTCTGAAGAAAGGAGGGGTGAGTGAGGACGCCCCCCAGGCTTACTTAACACGAGCAGACCCGAGGCAGGCAGCATGGCGGAGCCAGGGATCTGCTGTCAGTTACTCTACGGGCCCAGCGCTGTGGTTTGAACGCCAAGCCCTTACTTCTCAGAACTAAAGCCGGAGCTCAGTCCTCACACACCCGCTGTGACCTGTGAGGAGCTGTCGGCCGGAAAGAGACAATGATAGCCACCAGTTCTGCTTCTGGGAGGGACACAGCTCCCCCAGGAGGAGGGAAGGGACAGCCGAGTGACAGGTCTCCGCTTCTACCTGGCCACCACAGAAGCTGCAGGACCCTGGGGGTCACTGAGTCTCTCAGAACCACAGCTTTCTCATGAGTGACATGACCAGTGGAGAGCCCCTCCTTGATAGGGCCATCATCATGCGAACGGACACTGATGTCCAGTGCAGGCCCATGTCTGCCGCCTCGTAAGCAAGTGTCCCTACGGGGGTCCTGTGTGGCTCCCTGCTGAATAGGAGTCACTACACCACGCCAGAAGTTTGTCTCTTGGTTTGTCTTACGATTTCATTATCGCTGATTCCATTTTCACTGAGAACTTTTTATTGGGTGCCTGCTCTATGCCAGGCAGGACTGGGAACTGGAACAGTGATGCAGTGACTCAGATAAGGCCCCAAGGGAGAAAGAAGCTATGGCAGGCAGAAAGGTCCCAGACCGCCACAGGGCAGAGGCGACGGGAGTATTCGCCCTAAGTGAAGGGAAAGCCATGCCACACTGGAAACAGCCGAAGTGCCAAGGCCCCAAGGAGCAATGTGCTTAGCTTGCCAGGGAGCGGGCCAGCGTGGCTAGTGGGGCAAGTGAAAAGCCCCCACAGAGGCCAAAGGAGACACGGGATGCAGGTGTGCTAGTCCACAAGCAAGGAGCCGGCAGCAGACAAGAGGCGGAGAGCAGGGACGAGTGTGAGGGGCCGTCAGAGACTTGGGCTTGGGCTCCAGGTGGGACAAGGAGCTACTAGGAGCTGCCAAGCAGTACTGCCTTACACATTTCATTGGTTCTTTGCATTTTAAAAGACCCACTAGCAAATCCCATGAGCCCTGCCTTCCAAACCTCCCCTTACACAACTGCTTCCTGCCCCCCATTAAGACTGCCCTAGTCCACGTTCCTGCGGCACCTCTGCCTGGGGTACTGCTGTGACTTGGTTGCGGCTGCCTGCATCTATCGGATTACACTGGGAACGTAATGCCACAGGCATGGGGTAGAAAGAGAGGAGAAGAGGCTCCTGGAGCCGCCCCTAAACACGAAGGCTGAGCAGCAGAAGGGAGGGGACGGTCAGCACAGCCAGGCAGCCCGGTGCCCAGGAGGCTGGGTGAAGACAGTGCTGAGACAGCAGGAAGGGACTGAGCCCGCTCCTGCACACCAGTGGCCGGGAGGACCAAGAAGCCTCCGCCAGGGACCCTCAGCAAGCTGGGTGTGGTATTCTGAACGGAGAAGTATTTGGGAATGTGTTTTTAAACTGGTTAATATACTGTTATGTGCCAAATTCTATATCAGAAAGAATAAATACATAATTTAAAAACTGCTCACTATTGTTTGTGTTCCTCCTGCTTTTATTATTAGAAGGCAAGTTTTATTTTTTTATTAATATTGTTGCTTTATACACTTTTAAGAATATCTTTAGGAACTGATAAGTTTACCGTTACATCTGTTTCTATACTTACTAAATTCTCGGTGAAATGAGTGTTTCATCATTGTAAGGCTGCTTTCTACATCCCTAATAATGCTTTTCTAACTTAAACTTTCTCCATAGGCTATTAACAGAGCAACGGCGGCCCGCCCGGCCTCTCGGGCCGCTGGGCACTGGAATCCTTTGGTCCATCTACTTCAAAGAGGGAGACCCGCACGATGGCCCTGTGAGAAAAGCCCACACTTCGGTGTGGACAGGGAGACCAGACGGTTCAGGAATGACATGCAAAGCCACTCCACAAAACTAACTTTGAGACAGACACACACACGTGTGGGGCCCCAGATCTCAAGGTGAAGCCCAGGTCGTCCTGCAAGTCACAGGAAGAGGTCTGGGCGTCGCGGCTTCAGAAGCTCTTACTTACAAAGAGCGGCAACGCCATTCTCAGCCACCAGCTGAGGCCCTGACCACGTGCTGTTAGTGAGCGAGCATTTCTGTCCACCGTTGAATTGAGAGCTTTAATTCTGACCACCTCTGCTCAGCCACACACCCAGCATTTTTCTCCATTTTTATTAGAAAAAATCAGTGCTTGCCACTATTCTATTTTTAGAGACAATGTCTATTTAGACCAGCTTTGGGCTGGCATTCCTTCCTGCGTGTGAGCCCCGCGTGAGAAAGCACCCCCCTTTCCCCGAAGGGCGGCCTGTCTGAGGAGAGCACGGGGCCGCCCGGCTCGGACGGGCACACGGCGGGACGGCAGACACGGCTGCCCAGTGCTCTTCCTCACCGTTCCGAAGGCCTCGTCCACCATCTCCTTGGCACAGACTACCGCTGTGGAGAAGTCTGAATTTTTCTTTGGTTCCTTCCAACATCATCTCTCTTTCTTTTATACAACACGATTTTACTACAATCTACCAAAGTGTCCGTTTAGTTTCACTAATCCTGTTTGGGATTTTATGTTAATCCTGTACTTGAGGACTACCGTCATTCTTGGATTCTAGAAAACTCTGGGCCATTATCTCTGGTTTATTTCCTCTTCCTCCTCCTTTGCATTTCTTCTTCCAGAGCTCCTATCAGAAGCGGACTGACCTCACTCTTCCCGTCGTACAACTCGCACTCCAACGTCCCGCCTGCACCCCCTCCGGGCCGAGCTGTGCGCTCACTGTCTCGGATGCATGGTCCTGGGCCCTGATCTTTCTGCTGTATCTCACCTGCCATCCCCTCATCCAATGACTTCCAGAACTGCCTCCTGGTGATTGGCTAAGAGTCCCCTCTTCCTCAGGGACACTCCACACCCCCCTCCTTTCGAACGAGCACAACCACCCGCGGTACGCCCCCTACTCCTGAAAACCCACGCCCAAGTCAGCTCCGTCTGACCTCAGTGGCTCTCACCGCCTCCCACCACACCCCGTGCTGCCCTCGCTGGCCTGGCGACATCCAGCATTCGAAGGTGACCTCACTGCTGCCGGGGTGGGCACGCGACTTCAGAGACGGGCACCAGCAGGCAGACAGCAGGGTGCAGGTCAGGCTGCACCGCAAACCGCGTGCCAGGGCACCGCAGACCAACTTGCACCGCCATTTTCACGTGTAAAACAGTCTTTCCCTCGGAAGGTTTGGGGAGAACTAAGTGATGTGCACGTTTTATGAATTACAACCACACAGACGTAAATAGCTGCATGGCCCTGGCTCTTCGCAGCCCCTTGGTGGGCACATCACCCCCTCCTTCCTCGGGGTTACTACCCACAGCAGCCTCTCCAGCCTTCGTCGCGCGGGGCCGGCCGACAGGAGGTCCTGACTCGCCCAGCCCAGCGGTTCCTCCCTCTGCGGACTCAGGCCCCACCGAATCGACGGTGCCTCCTGCACTGCACCTGAGCTGCGGCCAAACGCTCTGGCTTCAAAGAACGAAAACAAAACTCCCTCACCAAACACTGCATGGAGCACTGAGAACATCATTACGGTAAGTGTGCCTCGGACACATTTACACAAAGAGGGCACCAGAAGCGTGTTACAGGAAAACACCGCAGGTCTTGGTAACGAACTTCTAGATAGTCTTAGTTTGTAAACACTTACTTGACTCACTGACTAACCAGGTGGAGGTAAAACCTGTACTAGCCGTGGACGTAAACCAACCACAGCACGCTGCCACGGAGCGTTTGCTCACTCAGTCCCTGCACATCTGAGGACACTACCGGGCACATCTGAAAACACAAGTCTGTTTCTTCTGTTACTCCCACCGGAGCTGCATGGACCTGAAATGTGACTTTTTCTCTGAGGGGGCCGGTGGGCCCGGCCGCTCCGGGGGAACAGGCCGACGACACCTGCCGCCCTCCCCAGTCCCGCCCTCCGTCCCTGCGCGTCCCCCATCAGCACGAGAACCCTGTGTTCACCAGTTGTGCTCTTCCTGCCGTGACGGCTTTAGACGTGCGATTCCCGACGAGCGGGCTGGGGCACTTCCCAGTGACGAGAATCACTGGGAAAGAACCAGGGCAAGGACATGATAGGGGTTCCTCGGTTTCATCACGACAGCTCAGGTCCCTAGGAGACCCTTCCTGCTGAGACGTCCTCTGTGAGCATCGAATACACTGCCCGTCACCACAAAGCCAGGGGCGCAGCCCAGGAACGAGGCCAGTGGCACAGCCTCCTCAGGGCGGCCGCACACAGGGTGCAGCGGGACGGACAGGCAGGCCGGAGCTGTTAAGAGCAGAATGGCGACAAAGCAGCCAAGGCCAGGGAGGTGTGTGGCCAGCAGCCGGCCATCCCAGAGGGAGGCAACGCGCAGGCCAGCAGCTGGAAGTCAGCAGTGCCCCAAAGACAGCCTCCACAGGGGTGGAGGGCAGATCCCAGGTGGACAGTCAGCAGCCAACGTCACGCAGCAGTCACAAGGACAGCCAGCGTGAAAGGTCGGCACAGGTGCTCGCCCTCTGGTGTGTGACCGAGCACAGAAGACAGAGCCCGTGCGAATGACAGGAAGCAGGTGTGAGATCTTACTTCCACTCCTCCGGTGGGTGCGCGAGCTCGTACTTCTCCCGCACGCTGGAGACGCCCATGTCCAAGTGCAGCCAGTGGACCTCCTCTGACCGCAGGTGGCTGAGCCGGAATCCATAGCAGGCCACGTGCTTTACCTTGTGACTGTCCACTATCTTCTGAATGATGCCCTAGAAACACACCCCCCAGAAACGACCGTTAGAGACAAAACACTGCACGTTTGAACTTGACACAATGGTCACTTCTCTTCTTTAATGACCAGAAACCTTGGGTAAAGGAGTTTCAAGTTAATAAACTACTTAATTCCACCTGGGAATCTCTTTTCTCAGAGAGTACTGTTATGAACAAGGAAAAGTCAAAACAAACAGAGGCTCTTTCCTTTTCTGTACTGATAAGCAAGGCGCGGAAATGCAACACGGGTCTGCGATCCGCCCTCCACCTGTGCCCACACCTGCCAGAGCACACCAGCCGCCCTTGGGGACCACTTCGTTGAGGGC
Source organism: Micronycteris hirsuta (assembly GCA_004026765.1). Taxonomy (NCBI): domain Eukaryota; kingdom Metazoa; phylum Chordata; class Mammalia; order Chiroptera; family Phyllostomidae; genus Micronycteris; species Micronycteris hirsuta. The sequence continues at coordinate 36,767 of PVJI01001957.1, read as the reverse complement.
CAGACCCAGGGAGGGGCTGCACTTTCTGAACCAAGGACAGCCTGCTCTTGGAGACCAGGCTGTAACCAACATCACTGTTTAAAAACACGCATTTAGGAACATGCAATTAAGACCAGGTATCTGACAAAAGTGACGATGTAGGAAGTTATCTGAAGCTGGGCCCGACCGATCTGTCTGCACTCCAGCCTGTTAGGCAGCAATCTAAACCAGCCCCCAAATCTGACAAATGGTTCTGCGGCCCAAGGCGCCAGAGGAGGGGAGGTGACCTTTGAAGGGAGCCACTAGGGTGCTTCCCAGGGGAAGCGAAGCCTCCGCTGGGGCTGCAGGGAGGGGAGCGGGAGGCCGGGCCCCATCCTCATGGCAGGGGTTGGCGTTCCCGAGCCTGTGTGTGTGTGTGTGTGTGTGTGTGTGTGTGTGTGTGTGTGTGTGTGAGTGCGCGTGTGTGAGAAGAGGCCCACAGGACAGCTCGCGCAGGCACGTGAGGAGGCCACCTGCTACCCTAGTGTGAGGCTGTGTTAACCACAGTCCCGAACTCTTCTCAGTCTTTTAGGCCATTAACAAGGGTTTTAGATGATGCTGACACTAACATGAAAATGTCTGTTAAAGAAAACCATCACTGCTTTTTAAAAACTCACAGGTAACTGAAGCTAGCATGGAATTAACCCGTAAGACAACATCAGTGGCCCTGCGCACCCTGGTGTTTCCTTGTCACAGAATCGTGTGTCCATAATATACCCGGGGGCACTCCCAGCCCGCCCCACGGGAAGGACAGACACCCACGCTACACACAGAAACTGGCGAGGACACTAGGTGTCGCACCCAGGGCCGCTTCCTGCAGTGCTCCCAGTGCCTGCAGCGGCCCACCTCCCATATAGACTGCCCAGTCCCAGGACGAGCTGCGTGAGTGCAGGAGTGGGTGGGAGGGAAGGACAGAGGACAGAGGCATGAACAAAGGACCCAGATGGAAGAGGCAGAGAGCTTTATGAAGAATTCTCACGGGGCCCCGGTTGGTGTAGCTCAGTGGATTGAACGCGGGCTGGGAACCAGAGGGTCCTGGTTCGATTCCCAGTTGGGGCACATGCCTGGGTTGTGGGCCGGGTCCCCAGTGAGGGCCATGTGAGAGGCAACCATACATTGCTCTTTCTCCCTCCCTTCTCCTCTCTCTGAAAATAAATAAAAAAAAAATAATAAATAAAAAAAAAAAAGAATTCTCACGGGGACAGGAAGGATGGGGAGAACTGCGCTAAGCATAAAATGTCCTTCTAGCTTTGGACGCAAGGCCAGGAACTTGTGACAAGGCCACCGTGAATGACGGTGCAGGCTCTGCCCTACTGGAGGGCATGCAGCCAAGGGAGCAGGGGGAGCTGAAACCCAGTCTCAACTCCAGGGTGGGGCACCTGCCCAGAGGAAGGGACATCTGTTCTAGCAATCCTCTCAGAGGCGACGCCTGCAGCTTCTCCCCACAACACACGGATCCCTGAGCTGTACGAGGAGACGGGAGCTGGCGCCTCTTTCAAACTCCCACAAAGGCGCCTCTGTCCGCCGCCTCAGCTCTGTCCGCGCATTGCCAAGTGCGCCCCAACGCCAGTGGCCCCACTCGAGCAAAGCCCTCTGCTCCACAGCGCCCGCCGCTATGGCCTGCCTTCCTCCTGGTCAAGGCTGCCATTCACGCCTGTGTCGGTCGCCTGTCCCTATGTAGCTGTCTACCCTGCCACCCCAGACACAGAGCAAGTGCAGGGCACAAACCATCCCTCAGACTTGTGTTTGCCATCAGCACCCAGGAGTGATCCCCGCTTCCCTGGCTGCTCTCCCTGAGGACCCCCGCAAGGCCACCCTATCCCTCCGAGTCCGCAGAGCTCATGGGGCGCACACTGGAGCCCCCTGCAGGTCAGGGGGGCTCAGCTACAAGTGCGTTGCTTACGAGGGAAAAGCAGGTCCTGGGTTTGGGAGTTTTACAGAATGGACAAGACTTTAGCCATCCCACCTGGCCGCACCGCCTGCAGACGCCCAGGACGCCCAAAAGGACGGCCAGAAGGGGCCTGCGCAGCACAGCGCCACCACCACAGCGTCTCACACTGAACGACCCTCCACCACAAACCGAAAGTGGAGACACAGAGACACACCTTGTTTCTTAATCCTCACACGAGGATATGTTTATTGATTTGAGAGAGAGAGAGAGAGAGAGAGAAGGGGGAAGGGGAGAGACAGACAGACATTGAGAAAGAAACACCCATCAGTTGCCTCCCACGCACCCCCTGACCAAAACTCAAACCCACAGCCTAGGCATGTGCTCTGACTGGGAATCGAACCCCGCAAGCTTCTGGTGCACAGGACGACACTCCAGCCAACCGAGCTGCCGGGGCAGGGCAGGGGCTGAGTGACATTTGGAAGCTGAGCTTCCTAGGACTTCGGTATCGTCCAAAACCCTTTGGATCCAGGAGAGCCAGCCCTCAGAGACAGCGAACATGTAATACGTGCAGCCCCAGAGGCGCCAGCCCCAGAGGCGCCAGCCGACAGCCAGCACCGGAGAGGGACAAGGACGGACGCGGAAGCTGCCCGGGGGCCGTTGCTTCCACAGATGCACAGAGCCCCGCGCACCTGTGCATTTTCCCATTCCGGTCGGAAAGGGACCGTAAGCAGATCAGAACGCTCCGTCGCGTGGCAGCGATAACTACCGCTCCCTGTCGGACGGAGTGCGCAGTGTCCTTTCCTCCCACAGTTCGGGGAATAGCGCCCACCTTCCTCTAGTGGCTCAGGCAGCACCAACAGCTGACAGTGTGTGGCAGACGGGGTGGCAGAAGGAGGGTGACAGTGGTTCGTATGGAGACAGACACTCGTCCCCTTAAAGACGAGCATGGACGAAGTAGGGGGCAGGAAGGAGGAAGGGTTCCCCCAACACTGATCAAAGTAAACACTTGCCAATTCTACGCACATGAAAGAAGCCTGTCTTCCAAAGCCCCGGGGACCTCCCGCTCCTCAGTCTCAGGAGCCTCTGTCTGGGGTGTGCAGCTCCCAGAATTCTCTCTCCAACTCTCACTCGCCCGCACAGGAAACCCTCCCTTCCTGGCCAACTGCCACACCCGGGGCACCTCCGGCTTCCGGGGCACCAGGACCCCTCAGAAAGCACCTTCTGCACTGCCTGGCAGCAGAGGCCCCGGCTGCCTCTCCCCACGGACGTCCACGGTGCAAGCAGGGACCTCCTCAATCCGCAGAACCTCGCCAAGGGTCTGACGCAGACGAGACATTCATCAACTTTTAAGAAACTACCCTATTTGGAGTTACGAAAATACCTTCAAAATCACAGAAAATGGCTTTCTTATTTCACAAGTACTAGAGGCTGTTTTAATTGCTTTCTTTCTTTATGTACTTTGAAGAATTTAAAAGAAAACCAGGGGATTGGAAAAATGACAAAAATAAACACATACTTACATAAAAAAGAAAAGCAAAAAAACAAAGTAAAACATTTAAAAAATTAAAACCAGGGGACAAAAATAAGTCAACGGTGTCATGTAAATAATGCATGACTCAGTTATTACTCTCCAAAGAGATTTTGCGACAATCTAGACTCCAGCCAGTCACACACAGGTGAAGTGAGTGTTATAAAGAAGAAGGGAACACCTCCGCGCTACGGGAACAGGAGGCGCCGCCTACTTCTCGGAAGAGCCGTCCACACCTGCCCGCACCCACTGGCTGTGCCTCTAGGAAGTGGCACTTACCCTGACATCGGTGGCATCTCCGTGCCTGATGATACTGGCCCACGTGGTCGGCTCACTGTTGCTTTCAAAATAGTGAAAGACTTTCAGCACTCGCTCCATGGCTCCTGGGGATCGTTCCACGCCAGTCCCCAGGTGCGTCTTGGTACTGGAATTTGGTGTGTGATTCAAGTTTGGGTCCAGGTAAGCAGCTGCCATTATCTTGCTAGATGCTAGGTACCTGTCATATTCTGTAAGAAAAAATACTTGTCACTGTACAATATTTGAAATCTACTCACTGAAATGTGATACATTAATAATTACATTAACCTACTAACAGCACTGTTTCATGTTCTCTCTCGGTGCTGGAGGGGAACGGGGACCTGACCCAACAAGGTAATAACCACTGTATCCCCTACTCTTGCACTCGGGGTGGAACCAGACTCACAGCAGCACAACATTTATCACACAAACTACTAAAAGTCCGGGAGTCTTATTTCACCTGTCAAAAATCCACTATATTGCCCTGGCTGGTGTAGCTCAGTGGATTGAGCGCAGGCTGGGAACCAAAGGGTCCAGGTTCGATTCCCACTCAGGGCACATGCCTGGGCTGTGGGCCAGGTCCCCAGTGGGGGCCACATGAGAGGCAACCACACATTGAAGTTTCTCTCCCTCTCTGTCTACCCCCCTCCTCCTCTGTCTAAAAATGAATAAATAAATCTTTTCAAAAATGCACTGTATTATCTATAAACAATGTGGCTTACCCCCTTTTTAAATGCAGCCTTTAAATCTGCGGGAAAGTCTCACAGGAAAACCAAACGCTAATTCTGTCGCCTACTTTCCAGAGTGTGCCTGTGAGACCCAAGCACTGCCTCCCCATGGTGGCAGTCTGGTGAGCGGTCATCACACCCACCAGGCTTCGGTGACCAAAAACCAAAGATGAAGCACGTCCTCCGCTCAGAAAGCCGCCAGCAGGAGGGTAGGAGACGTCACAACAGAACAGAACCAAACCCATAAACAGAAACAACGGGATTTCTTTAGCGCACGACAGGGCTTCCATTTGGAGGTGAGGGAAACGCTTGGGCAAGACAGAAACCCCCCGGGGAGACCAGGACAAGCCAGGTGAAGACACACGCCGCACAATGTCTGCAGTCCCTCTGGAGTCTCAGCCATCGTGAGTCCCTCGTGACAACAGGTGACAGACGTAGCTGCCTTGTCCCAAAGGGCATTTGCCAATTCTATGTCTTCAAGGGCCTGAAGATCCAAGAAAAAGCCTCTCACGAGAGAGAAATCAGCCAAGGTTCCAGCAGCGCAAGACCAATTCGTGAGCGCCAGGGGTGCCAGATGGACACTGGTGAGAAGGCCAGGACAGAGCTGGGGGCCCCACGCTGGCGCCGGCCACCCTGCCCTGTGTCCCCCACACCTAGGCAGCCCTGCAGAGGAAAGGGGCAGGGAGAGGGGAGGAGGAGCCAGCTGACTGTGCACCAGTGTCAGGCACCTCCCAGAGGGTCTGTACTGCAAAGCAACAGCCTTGATCCAATCCACACAGAATGCGCTACATTCACCCAGCAGCAAGTCACCTTTCCAAGGGAAATTGTTACTCAATAAGCACATGAAACATTTACCAAAATTGACCGCATGCTGGGTGAAAGAGAAAGATTCAATACAAATCAAAGACTAAAATTACTCAGAGTATGTTCTGTGTCTGGAATTAAGCTGGAAAACAACAAAAAGACAACCAGAAAACCCCCAATTGTCTGGGAATTAAGCAACACATCTCAAGTAACCCATTACCCAAAAAGGAGCTCAAAGTATTCTGAACTGAATGATACAATGAAAAGAAATATCAAAACTAGATGCCGCCCTGGCTGGCATGGATCAGTGGACTGGCATGGATGAGTGCCAGCCTGCAGACCAAAAGGTCGCAGGTTCAATTCCCAGTCAGGGCACATGCCTGGGTTGTGGACCAGGTCCCCAATAGGGGGCCTGTGAAGGGCAACCACACATTGATGTTTCTCTCTCTCTTTCTCCCTCCCTTCCCCTCTCTCTAAAAATAAATAAAATCTTTAAAAAAAGAAATGATGTGGATAGAATTGTTTTTAGATTAAAATCTACACTATTAGCCCTGGCTGGTGTAGCTCAGTGGATTTAACGCGGGCTGTGAACCAAAGGGTCCCGGTTCGATTCCCAGTCAGGGCACATGCCTGGATTGCAGGCCAGGTCCCCAGTGAGGGCCATGTGAGGAGCAACCACACATTGCTGTTTCTCTCCCTCCCTGTCTCCCTCCCTTCCCCCTCTCTAAAAATAAATAAATAAATTCTTTAAAAAAAATCTATACTATTAAATGCATATTTCAGGAATGGAGATTGGAAATCAATTATCTTAAGTAATTAATATCTAACAGTACGATTTAGAAGCTGAACAAAATGAAGTCATTTCTTTGTAAAGAATAATGTAACTGACATTAAATGACAGGCCTCTAGAAGGGCTAAACAAGTGGAAAGGGGCAAAACTAGCAATATCAAGGGTGAAAGAGAACAGGTAAGAAAATATTAATAATTAATAAGAGGTAATAATAGGATATTAAACTAGCAATGAGAGATTATGAGCTTTATGCCAATAAATTTGAAAATTTAGATGCACACACAATTCCTGGCAAAGTGCACCTCACCAAAACTGAAACAAGAAATTAAACTCTAAATAGACCTATTCTACTAAAAATAATTTAGAATTAAAAGTCTTCCCACAAAGAAATATTTGAATACTTTCAACACTTTAAGGACCAAATAATATTAACCCCACAGAAATTCCTCCAGAGAGTAGGGAGTGCTTCCCAAGTTGTTCTATGAGGCCGCAAACGGCACAGACCCTCAAGGACAAAGGGAGGAAGGGTTCCAGCCAGTCTTTCTTACACGCGCAAGCGCAAAGTCTATGCAAAACACTAGCAAATCTGATTAGCAACATTTAAAAAGAAAAATATATTATGATCAAGAAGTTTATTCAAGAAATGAAAAAGTGGTTAAGCATTCGAAAAGCAATCGATGTCCACAGCAGCCGCGTTCAGAATCGCCAACGCACGGAAGCAGCCAACACGCCCTTCCGTAGGTGAGGAGCAAACACACCGTGGTCACTCAGTTACCGTGGTCACCAATGTTACTCAGTGCTAAAAAGGAACGAGCTGTCTGGCCACGAAAAGACACAGAGGAACCTTAATTGCATGTTACTACATAAAAGAAACCAACCTGAAAATGCTACACATCATGTGACTGCAACTGTGTGACATTCCAGAAAAGGCAGAACCAGAGAGACAATGACAATTTCAGTGGACACAGAGGTTGGTGGCAAGGGTGGGGAGGGGTGAACAGGTGGAGCGCAGGGATTTTTAGAGCAGCAAAAATACTCTGGATGACACTGCAGTGATGGTTGCATGTCACTGCATCACACAGTTGTGCAAACTCACTGAGCCAGTGAACCTAACGTGAACTATGGATTCTGGGCAGCCACACTGTCCATGCAGGTCCGTCCGTTCTAACCAAGGTCCCACTCTGGTGGGGGACCGAAGGAGGCTGTGCATGGGGGTGAGGGCACTGGGTGCATGGGAAACTTCTGTACCTTCTCCACGAATCTTTTTGTGAACCTGAAACTGCTTTTAAAAAATAGTTTCAATTTTTTTTAAAAAAAGCAATCAGTGTAGCCCTGGCCAGGTGGCTCAGTTGGCTGGAGCATCCTCCGGTACACCAGAAGGTTGTGGGCTCAATCCCAGGTCAGAGCATGCACAGGAGGCAGCCTGCCGATGCTTCTCTCTCACACTGATGTTTCCCCATCCCCGACTCCTGCTCTCTCCCCTCCCCGCCCTCCCCGCCCCACACACAGGAGGCAACCCAGTCCTGTTTCTCTCTTTCCTTTCTGCTCTCTCTAAAATCAGTCCATATATCCTTAAGGGAGGGTTTTTTTTAAAAATTGAAAAAGCAATCAATGTAATTCACCACAGTTTTAAAAAGGAGAAGAACCACAGTTATCTCAATATATGTAGAAAAAGAATCTGATAAAGTTTATCAACCACTCATGATAAAGAAAAAATTCTTAGGAAAGTACAAACAGGAATAAATTTCGTTATATTGACACTGAAATTAAATACAGTGGAAAGCCCATCCCCAACCCCCCGCCCTAAGCCTGGGAAGAAGTCACGGTTAGCCACCACCGCCACACCACCCACATATGGCACGTCAGGAAGTCTGGGCAGCGGCCACAAGCAGAAAGGGAAGTCCCACAGGGCTGGGCACACCCCAGGAGTCCGGTCAGAGGTAGACTATCAGAACTAATCAACCAACTGAGCGTGGCTGCTGGGCCCCCCAGCCAAACCAGGTGTCGCGGATCCTGTCCCGCAGAAATCCGTACGCTATGGCAGGTGTGTAAATAAATTCACATGGAGGATACTGGACTAGAAGAACGGGGACTACATGACCCGCCTCTGATTGTCGTTCTTGGGCACATTACATCAGAATGGTCTTCATTTACTGTGTATAGATTGTAGATTTGCTTTAGGCGGTAGACAGCCAGGAAGGCACTTCAAAGGAGAGGTATGCAAGTGGAAAGACAACAGGTTTGGGCTGAACTCAGAGGATTAGCAGCAGGGTCTAAGGAAGCTAGGTATGCATTAGCATATGTCCTTGTGATCTAGGGTGGGAGAGATTCTCAGCAGGAGCAAGCTTTAACTCTAAGAAATAGGCTATCCTGATTCCCCACCGGAAATCCTGTTGTCACACACGTGGGGCCTGCCTACCGTCCCACGTTCCACAGGAGTTTTTAGGTGAAACATTGGGCTACATTTCCCACGGTGAGAGGAACGGTTTCTCCTTCAACTAGGCATGCCTGGGACGGCTTCCACGGGCTCTTCCACTCCCCAAACCACCCCCGCCCGCCGCACGGAGGGTGAAACCAAGTGCCATCTCGGAGCCTGCTGAGAGAAGCCTGCGTCTCCAGAACGGCCAGAACCGACACACTCACGGGCCATGAAGTTCATCACTCCAGACACCGAGCATGGCCACGGGGAAGGGAGACCCAAACGCAACACCGTCCGAATGTGCCTCTGAGGCCGCAGACCAATGGCGAAACGCCCTGGGCCTCAGAAGCAGGCCGTGGCCGTGCAGAGGTGCATCGGCACCCGAGGCCAAGAGGGCGGCTCCAACAGGCGGACGTGTCCTGAACCAGCAGGGGCGGCCGCTGCCCCGACGGCTGCGGCCGTAGTTCGGGGCTCTCCTCCACTGGCCAGAGCCCTATGTGGGCTCCACATCCCCAAACTGGCCGCATTTCCACCATCAAGCCTTCCTGATCCTTCTAGATAGTTCTGTCTGTGATTCTGTAACAACCGCCACCTCCGGCCTTCACAACGCCTCGGCGCAGCCCACGGGAGGGGTGGTCTCCACGCGGCCCCGCGGGCCCGGAGCTGCCCGCTGCCGCGCTGGCTGTTCCACTTCCAAATGCCCCCGTGGTCCTGTGTCTGTTTCTGGCCCGTGGCCGAGGTGGGCCCAGTGGGGAGGCTGGTTCCGACCCAAGTGGAAAAGCCCCTTCCCCGCCACGCACAGGGAGGCAGGCAGTTCCCCCAGGGCTTCATCACTGCAACCCTTCTCCATACAACCTGCGCCAGCTGCATCCTTCGTGACTTTCCACGGTCACGGGACACAGGGACCTGCTGCTTCTGCACAGCACAGGGTACCTTCCCAGCTTCTGCGGGCGCAGACCTCCTGCTCCTCAGCCGTTTATGGTGAGGAGCCAGCTTGCTTCCATTTCCCACCTGCCCCAGACCAATAAATACTTCTGTAAAGTACAGTGCAAAGGAATTTCTAAGAAAACAAAGTTTAAAAATAAAAGACATACAAAAGTCAAGCACAAAACTTCTACCACCAGTCAACAAATGTAGAATTCCTGTCAAATCGCTATGGGGGTAGCCTGTCCTGGGTGGCCACGGTGCCAGCCCCCCACCCCAGCCACCACAAGTGCGAGGGTCCCGGACACAGAGCGCCACACTGCGGCAGTGAAGGACACTGGGCCGTCCAGGGCCTCAGGCCTCCCTTTAGTGAGCAGAGGATGCACTTCAAGGGTTCTTGGTGCCAAACTTTTCTTCTCTTGGCAGAAGCAGGGCAGTCCCAAGTCAGGATGTGAGGGAACAAGGCATGGACAGACCCCCCAGTCTGATGGAAATCCCCCTAAAACAGCACACATAGCCGAGGGAGGGAGTGCCAGGACCACACAGACATCCTACTGCAGGACTCTGGGGTTTCTGTTCGCTGTGCGCAGGGAGAGCCCCCACAAGGGCAGCCTCCTCACGGCTGGCACGTGCTGGCCCTTTAATAAAACCAGAGCTGCCTGCCAGATGTGAGCAAAGACACCAAGAATGTAAATTAATACAGCAATTTTTTTAACATTAAGACAAACAAGTTTGAAGACTTTTTAAAAAATAACTTGGTAATTATCCTAGTTAAAGTAAATCCTTAAAGTAGACTGGTGTAGAAGTTTTCTTCTCCCTAATTTGTTCTTTTCCACGAGATCCGGGTTTGTTTTCTCATTGAACACTCTCACTTGAACCCCCTTGACTTCCTGTACCGATCTCACTGGACGGAGCAGCTAAGGTGCCATCACCGGACCGCTCGCCACTGCAACGCCACACGCAGCAGCTCACACTTCTCACGGCAGCCTGTCTGCCGCTCCTGCGCTCCGCCTCCACTGGGGCTGGACACACCCCCTTTCCGGAGGCAGGCAAGTCCAGGTCGGGCTTCCCACATCCTCAGCTAGACATTGAAGGTGATCTGAGAAGAAAGGGAGGGAGAGGCACCCCAGGCCCCGCGGTGCTCTGGGGAGGCTCGCCCACGGAACCCTGCTGCCACACTGAACAGAAGCCCGAGCCGTCCGACCGCTGTGCTCTGGGAGCCTCCACCGACAGCCAAGAGCCACTTCTGCTCCACGGACAGCCAGCTTGACAGTGGATCCTCGGGCTCCCACCTGCACTACCCAGCTCCCACCACCTGGAGAGAGAGGAACTATCCCGATCACACACCCGAACCAATACTTAATCTTGTTGGTTCCAGCCACCGAGTGCTGGGATGGCTTATCATCGCCTATGAAGCATGTCCAGGCGGCTCTCCCGTTGCCCAGCAGCGTGGGACCTTGAAGTGACCTGCCCGGAGGAACGTGAACAGAGCGTGCCGTCCCCCTCACCACCCTGCACGGCCAGAGGTACGTGGTGAGCACTGCCCCGAGGCTTTGGCACACTGCCAGGTCCCCTCCTGAGTCTGGGTCGGCTCCCCACACTTCACCCTTTGTGCTTCTAAGGTTGTGAAATATCTCTGAGCGTTCCTCTACTGTTAACTTGTTGCCTACGTCACTTCCGCAGAGACATCACTTTTTTCATCACAACTATTTTCTTCATTGGTATCGATAAATCCACCTTCGGTGAGCTCCTCTGGCTGCATATCTAGAATGTCTGGGTCAGCACATGAGCCAGCTCAACCTACAGACAGCTGTTTTTCCTGCACCTCAATTCACACTGGGAGTCCTGCAGTTATGTGCGCAGCTTCCTTCAAGCTTCTACCTTACTGCGCACCTGCTGCTTTTTGTGACTTCTTGCCCGATCCCTGGGTTGCTTCATCTGCACGGTCTCAGGAGCAGCATCCACAGTCTGACCAAAGTCCGTCTGCAGGCTCTCAGAGGCGGCCTGCCGGCTGAAGGAGTGAAGCTGCGCTTGCTGGTTTGTGCCGCCATCTCCAGGCAAACCCCGGTCTCGCCCAGTCTTGTCGCGCCGTTCAGACCTCCCACCACGGCCAATCTCACGCCCAGGGCTCGCGTCGTTCTCAGTCCACACCTCCTCCGCCGGCCAGCCCCTCTGCCGGGCGCCCACTTCTGTGACATGCCCGTGGGCCTGACACTGGCCAACAAGGTGACAGCCGCACACGCTGCTGTCCGTGTGAGCCGAGGAGCAGACTCCGCAAGAAGTGCCGTGCCCGTCACCAGTCACGGCTCACACCCATGGCTGATGCAGCCACGTGTAGCCCGCGTCTGCGCTTTGTGCGCCCACTGGCACCGTGTGTGGTGACCAAGGTGCAAACCATCCCGCCGAGGGACCTGGGCTGTGTAACTGAACCACAGAAACTGGAAGTTCTGCATGTTGGAGCCACACACCCCTTTACCAATTCAACTAATGTCTTTATAAAAATACTATATTTTAGCCCTGGCTGGTATGGCTCAGTGGATTGAGCGTGAGCTGTGAACCAAAGGGTCACTGGTTCGATTCCCAGTCAGGGCACATGCCTGGGTTGCAGGCCAGGTCCCCAGGGGGGCCATATGAGATGCAACGACACACTGATGTTTCTCCCTCCATTCCCTTCTGTCTAAAAATAAATAAATAAAATCTTTTAAAAAAATACTATATTTTAAATTTCAGGTAAGGTGACAAATTACATAAACCTATATTTACTTTATTTGAAGGATCACTATAAAAATTTTAACATTTCTGATAATACCCGACATGTCTTCAATATCAACTTTAATTTCTAAGAGATCTAAGTAATAGAGGCCTTAAAAGTAACTGGGGAACAATTTTTGGAGACTTAAAAAAAATCCTGATGAAATCAGGAATGGCAAAATATAAAGAACACAGATGTACAAAGTTACAGTCTTACTTATATTCTTGCCTACCTAAACATATTTATTCCTTATAAGACCAAATTCATAAAGTGCCAATAAGAAATATATTCTAAATCAGAAGTTAAAAATGTTCAGTGTATCACAACCAAGTCATGTACACTTAAGCACAGACACACAGGGATGCATCAAAATCAGTAGTAAAAAGGAAGAAGGAGACGTTACCGAAGAAAGCCGCTCCCACGAGTGGCCGCGCCTAGCCAGCCCCAGCAGCGCGCCGGACAGCACTGTGACCGGCCCCTGTCCCCTATGAAGGAGGGAGCCCAAAACAAACATCAAGGAGACCCTCTCTTGGGGTCCGAGGGAGAACCGTTCTTTCTATTTTTTAATAAAATATTACAGTAACTTTCCACTTTGGGTATTTCCAACACTGCTAGATCCTTCTCATGTTTCGGACTTGAAAAACACACCACTGTACTTGAAATATTACAACAAAGCCCCATCACTGACCTACGACCCAGTCAAAAATAAAGCAACAAAAAGCTGCAACAGATGAAGAGAGGCTACTGGGACGCGCAGACGTGTCACGGCCCAGAGGTGGCCTCACCAAAGGGGAAGGGTCTCCAGGACAGCGCTGGCCAAGAGCAGGCAGCAGGTGAGCGCCACCGGCCCACGAACTCTCACGGGGAGGCCAAAGGATGGGGCGCCCCTGGGACCAACAGGGGCTGACTGGCAGGAAAGGAGGGGAAGGTGGGAGGAAGCCCGTGCCCTCACCATCCCGGCGTCACGCGAACACGGCAGCTGACATGGTGGGCGGGAGCCCACGGACGTGGCTGGATCGACCGGGGTGGGAGGCCAGCCAGGTGAGTCTGTGTCTCGTGACATGACCCCAGTGTTCCTGGAAAACTCAGCACTGAGAACTGCCTCCCTGGGGCCAGGCAGGAAGTCTGTGCCCGACCCCTAAGCAGTGCTGAACACATGTGACTACCTGCAAACCTCCCCAATGAAAGAAGCATGGTTACAATAGTTTTTCTAAGCATTATTTTATAATTGAATTGACTATTGAAAGATGTAAAGTACAACAGAATTTAAAAGCAGATGCTCAAAATCAATATAGAAAACCTACATTAAATGATTTCTTCAGCACCTACATGCTTCTCAGTTTACACCCAATACCCTGTCGAAAAGCTTTCTGTAAGAAGAAAATGCCGAGGAAGGCTCCTTCCCACAGGGCACCACTCGCAGCTTTAGCTCGGGGTGCAGCTCCCACCACCCCCTTTCGGGAGAAACCAGGAGAACTAGCAGAGGAAGTTCCGACACTACGCCGGCAGGCGGGGGGGAACCAAAAGTGGCGGCTTAGGAACAGAGCCTCCAGGAGAAAGAGGCGCCGAGCCCAGCCCTGGTCACCATGAGCGGCGCCCAGTCACGAGGTGACACTGGCGTCCCGGGACCGTGGTTTCAGCGAAGGGATGGGGAGGGGCCTGATGAGCGCATGTTCCGCGAGTGTGGAAGAGTGTGGAACAGGCAGGACATGGAAGGAATGCCTGCCCTGGGGGCCAAGCCCGGGCCACCCGAGGGCCCTGCCGTCCAGCACAGGAGGCCACAAGACAAACAGGCTGACAGGAAACCAGGCCAGGTGCCTGCACAGACACGCACGGATGCGTGACTACATCCCGTCTCGTTAGAGACGGCACATGTCTAGCCTCTATTTAAACAGACAGAGCCGAGGCAAGCACCATGAGAGCAGAAAAGCCTCTGATGGGGTGCTGCGGCGGTCGGGGACCGGACAGGCCGGCCACCCTCGCCATGTCATTTAGTCCAAGCCCGGTACAAACCCTGAGAAGTGAACACCGGCACGGCAGAGAGGAAACAAGGAGTGGGAGAGTCTGCACCAGCCCCGCCACCAGAGGGAATGAGAAAACTGCAGGGACAGGAAGGAGGGAAGTCAGTGGCCATTTCTCCGGCTTGGGAAACCTGGTGGAAAGGGTCCCACGGGCCGAGACAAGGCCCGCAGAGGGGACACGCTGTTTGCTGGGCCAGGCGGGCAGGAAGTGAGAGGAACGCTGAGTCTGGGGAACACCGAGGCCTAAAAGCTGCAGCTCCCACCACAGCAAAGCAGGCACTTCGCGCCTGGAGTTAAGGAAGGTGGGGGGAGCTGGGGGTGGTGGCGTCCGGAAGTTCACTGGAAACACAAGCAAACCTCTGTCCGCCCCCATCTGCTCTCAGGCTGGGGGCACATGACTGGCATTTGGATTTTGGCTCTTTGAGACCTTTGAACAAGGAAAACTATAATCTCATAGATAAACCAAGTCTTTGTACTCCGACGGCGAGGTGGGGCCACCTTCCAGAAACGTGTCCACGCCTGTCCTCTGCTCCCGCCCTCCACAGTCACTGATCCTGAAGATGTTCATGGAGCCAGCCCACTGCAAGGACAGGCTCCGCACCAGATGTGTGGGTGCAGACGGTGAACTGTCCATCTGTATGACATCCTGCCCCGAAGGGCTTGCAGCCTGCTTAGGAGGCTCACACTCACACACGCACTCACACACCTGCAGTAAGAACTACCAGGAAATGGCAGCAGCAGTCAGAACTGAAAAGAAGTCCTGTGTCCCAGCTGCACCACGTGCTCTAAGAGCCAAGGGCAGGCCATCCCAGAGCTGGCAGGAGGGGTGGGCGCCCGAGAGGCAGAGAACTCTCCACCCGGAGCCCCTCACCCTCTGGTTCCAGGAAGCGCCCTTCCTTCCCTCCCTCCCTCCTCGGCCCTTGTTATCTGGATGTTGGAGCTTCTGCGTTCACCAGCTCCATGCCTTTCTCTCCTCCTCCACTCATCTTTCCTTCGCACGCTCTGAGAGAGTCTTCCGCCATCACCACCCAATGCGCCTCAAACTGACTTTATTCCTGTTCTGCTACTTTCAATTTCCCTCGTCTGGAATGTACTTTTTTAAAAATTTACTTTAGAGAGAGAAAGGAAGGGGGAGAGAGATCTAATTTTGTTATTCTGCTTATTGATGCGCTCATTGGTCGATTCTTGTTTGTGCCCAGAATTGAACTGACAACCTTGGCATTTCTGGGTGACGCTCTAACCAACTGAGCTACATGGCCAGGGCCAAGTCTTGAATCTACTTTTAAAGAATTCTGTTGGCCCTTCACCTTCTAGCTCCCTGGAGACCTTACAATGAGGTGTGAATGCTGTGTCTTGTTCTCTCGGCTTCCCTCTGCTTGCCACATCACCTTAGCTGCCTGTGAACTCTTTTCTCTGTCTCTCCGTTCTGGGTCATGTTTTGAAAGCACAGGTGGTCTGTCCAGAAGCCCCATGAGGGAGGGTGACCTGACGACCGGTGTGCTGAGCAGAGAGGCGGCCGTGCAGCTGGGGCCCCCAGGCAGGAGAGCCACCGCTTCTACTGGACCAGCCTTCCCCCAGGGCCGGGCACCAGGCTGCTCACAGCCCCCTGACAGCCAGGGAGAGAGGAACCATGCTCATTTCACTCAGCCCCCAGGGATGAGGACCAGGATATGCCCTTCTTGTATTCGAGCATTATGTTTTCCCAGAAATTTCCCAAAGTGAAGTTTTTAAAACAATATATGCAGAAAATACACAATGGGGAATATAAGTCATTAAAACAGCATTACAACTGTAAGGCCTTTGAAGGCTTCCACTGGTTAGGTGCCTCCCTCAGAATATCAGACTAAATTATATCTGCCTTGAGCCATTTAGTTACTTTCTATGGGCAAGACACCCTAGGGTCACAAAACATCTAAAACTTCACTGAAGTCACAAAATCAACGTCTACAAGAATGAGTTCAGCACGATCCCTGAGACTACAGAGTTGCAGGCCAGAAACCCTACAGCAGAGGCGTGTCTCGGAGAGGTGTGACAGGCAGCGACCCCGAGCAAGACCGCGAGGAAAGGGGAGGCTGCGTCGCTGACCACGCCGGGAGTTGTGTCTGGGCCCCACTCACGGCAATGAGACTGACGTCACCGTGGGCTCCCTGTCTGTGTGTGGAAGCAGTGGGAGCTACCCCGGGAGCTGCGATGGTGAACGCAGAGTGCTCCGCGAGACTCGGAGGACAAAGGGCGCATTCAGCCGATGACGACCGATGCTGAAGAAGGGCGGCCTGACATCCCCGAGCCGAGGAAAGGGGAGCACGGAGCACAGGTGCTCCCTAAACGCAGACCTGCCAACCACAGACGCTTCAGAAGGGAGTCCCAGCCCGAAGCGGCCGTGCTCCTGGACCATGCGGACTGCCACTCCGACCATCACAGCTGGTGTGTTTGACATGAGTCGCAGAATGCAAAAGCCAAGTCCAGCACAAGTGCTCCTTTCCCTTCCCCTCCTCCTGAACCTTGCCCTGTTTAAAGACATGGGTCTTCAAAACTAAAGTGTGCCACCAGCACAGCACCATCGCACCGCCAGCTCACGTGGGCATTAGAACAAGAACATGCAGTTGTCTGGGATTCTCCTCAATGAGTCCATCCACTTCACAAAACAGGAAGCCTTTCACAGTAAAAACATGAATATGTGAGACCCTAGCAGGACTCTGCTTCCTTACGAAAAAAGAAAGACGAACAAAGCAGACCTGGGAGACAAGACACGCCGGCACCACTCCGGCCAGCAAGGTCCCGGCCTTGTCCTCGGGGTTTCTGAAGAGGCGGACAACATGCCTTTCAACGCAGCATTTTCTGGTTAATGTGAGTGTAAGAAAATGCATTTACACACATAATCTTACACAAAAGCACGTGTAAAAAGTGTCAAGTTAAAATCCAAATAAAATTTGTAGGACCTCAAAATCACCTACGGAGTTGGAAAAGCCGAGTGTCAGCGAGCAGGGACACTACTCCGAAAGTGGCCGCCATGGACGTCCTCCCGTGACCCCCGGGCCGCTCCCGGCACCGCGCCAGGACAGGGCGAGCGTAAACCACAGGGGGAAACAGAGCTCCGGTCCGCGCCGCTGCTGCCCCTCACACCTCCTGCTGGAGAGCCCCCCAAAACGAGGGCCTCTCCTGAACTTCTTTCCAGAACCGAGTGGCCCCTTCTTCCCCAAAACCCCTCCTCCACCTCCCTTGGCCTGCCACCACTTCCCTGGTGGGGAAACCACCTTCCTTTCTGCTGCAAGCTTTTGTCTGCATTTTCCCCAGCTCCTCTCTCTGTAATCCCTCCCAGTGTTTCCAAAAGATGAAACAAACAATGCAGATACCGACACGATATGACCAGAGAAATCGTCACACCCGGCTCTCTGCATTCAGTCCTGGTGACCAAACACAACCGGTGACCATTAATTACACTCACTTCAACACTTGAAATGAGAACGGTCTGCAAGCCTAGGAAATTGTCGTGTGGTTGAACATGTCGTAACAAAGTCCTCTTAACATGTGAAAACCTCGTCTCCCGCGGGTGGGATCTAAGAGGTGGATTCTCACGCTACATCCCCACACACTAAGTTTCATTACCAGGGACCCCACGGGGTTTCGGTTCCGAGCACACAAATATAGGTCTGCGCCATTATTTTTAGCTGTTCTAATAAGCACTTCATACTTCCTCCTGAACTGGGACACTGCTGGGTTTTGAGGTTAATGTGACTGATAAAATCAAAGGTGAGGTTTAGAATGTCTAACTGCAAACAGAGATTAGTATTTCCTTCGGATCCGAGCTTTTTCATTTTGCCTTTATCTCAGAGCAGTGACTTCTCTGCTGGAAAATAATTCAGCCCAGCCCTATACCCCAACACCCTCCCTTTGTCACACAGCAGAAATTAACCAGGACAACAGCTAAGGGCCCCGGCCTCCTGTGCTGGTGCAGGAGAGCGACGAGAAGGCCGGAAAGAAGTGCCCCTGGAGGCCTGCGCAAGCTCACTGGGGAAGCAGCGTGCTGAGCCCCCAGAAGGGGACAAAGGACAAGCTCCTGAGCGATCCAAACACAAGCCCATCCCTCTGAGACGGCCAGCTCCAGCCCTCCAGCCGGGGCCGGCTCTGACCCGCGGCGGGCCCTCCCTCTCCTGTCTTCTGCATGTGTGAGCTCCGTCTCTTGCTCAACCCCAACCTCTGTCAAAATGATACTCAGCCCTGACCGGTGCGGCTCAGTGGGCTGGGCATCGTCCTGCAAACTGAAAGGTCGTGGGTCTGATGCTCAGACTGGGCACACGAGGTCACGTTGCAGGCCACGTCCTGGATGAAGTGCGTGCGAGGAAATGTTTTTCCTGCACATCAGTGTTACTCCCCGCCCTCCTCCCTCCCTTCTCCTCTCTCTAAAGATAAATAAAATCTTTCCTTTTTTTCCACAAAGACCAGCAGCTCTGGAGGCCCCCACGGGACCTGTAGATGCGCGGACCCCCAGGAGGATACCCAGGACTCAGGAAGGCCTGTACTCTCGTGGCTATGGTCTATGACAGGGACGGATGCAGATGAAAATCGGAACGGAGGTGTAGGGCAGCGTCCGGGAGGGACAGGTGTGAGCCCCCAGGTGTCCTCTCCCGTGGAGTCATGCTCCTTTCTCTCAGCCACGACGTGGGGAACACGCATGGAGTACTGCCAGCCAGGAGGCGCCCTGAGCATGAGGGCCCGGGATATTTACTGGGGGTCGGTCACACAGGGACCGCCAGCACGGCCGACCTCATTCTCCATCCCTGCGCTGGTCAAGCTGGTTTGCTGTGTCCCGAGGCTCCTCCCTGAGTCACAGTGTGACGAAGGCCGTCCAGGCTAGGGCCCCAGCTCAGCAAGCAGCCTGAGCAGCCAGAGACGCCAGGGCTGAGAGGTGACTTCCCAGGGGCTGGGTGAGGCCAAACCTTTCTTTTTTCTTTAAAGATTTTATTTATTTTTAGAGAGAAGGAGAGGGAGGGAGAAAGAGAGGGAGAGAAACATCAGTCGGTTGCCTCTCTCACACCTGCAACCAGAGACCTGGCCGGCAACCCAGGCAGGTGCCCTGACCGGGAATCCAACGCACAACTTTTCAGTTTGCAGGACAATGCCCAACCCACTGACCCACACCCATCAGGGCTAAATAAATAAAATCTTTAAAACAATGATTTTGGTAAAAACGCCTCTACTCATCCACTCTGCCAGTTAACAAATACAATAAAAAAATAAGCTGCTTCGGTCAGTTGCTTTGAGATGCGCATGAACACTACAACCTCTCCCAAAGTTCCTCTTTCTAAAGTCACATTCAAGTTCGTGTGGAACCGAGCAGCTGATCACCCCACATGCCATCGCTGCTGGACTCGCACGGCTCAGACCGAGCCTGAACTTGGGGAGTGAGCCGAAGGCCTGGGCCCTCCAGGAAAGGGTCAGCGCTGACAGACACCACCACACGACAGAGGTAACTCGACGCATGTGCATCCCCGCAAGCCCAGGGAAAGACCTATATGTCCCGCAAGCACAGAACTTTGCCTCTGAGCACTCACTGCCGGCCGCGCTCGGTCACACACCAGATAGCCCCGAGGCCCCCAAACCCAAGCTCTGTAAAATTCAAGAGCTTGGACCAACTTGGCAACGTCTTCACTCTGAGCATCTGCTTATTCCACACAGTGACAGGTGCTTTGTTCAGACAGCGTCACACTGACACAGTTCTGTATCATATGTTTTAGAAATGCTTAAAAGCCCAGAAAAGAATAAATTAAAGGACAACACAGTAAGTGCCAACCACGCTAATGGTGCTGCTGGGGGCCGACGCCAAGCCGCCCGTCCCCCAGGGGCGCTGCCTCTGCTACCCCGCGCCCCCCGTACAGCACCCTCCTTTAAAAACAAACAAGCGAGCAAAATATCGCCAGAGACATTGAAATTAAGAACAGACAAACAGTAACCAGAGGGGAGACGGGAGGGGATAATGGGGGGAAAGGGAGGGAATGTTCTTAGGTACAACTATAAAGGACACATGGACAAAACCAAGGAGGGGTGGAATCAGGGGACGGAGGTGGGGATGGCTGGGGTGGGGCAGGGGGAGGGTGGGTGGAAAAGGCAGAAAACTGTACTTGAATAATAATAGAATTTCTTAAAAACCACATTCCCTGAGTGGAAGAGCACGACGCTTAAATAGTGTATTTTAAAAACAATAACACTCTCACTGAACTCTTCACTGAGGACTCACTGTACAGGTTAAATACTCACTACCGCTTCAAGCAGAGTAGCTGAAGGTTTCGCTCGTACACCTGCATGAATTTTATGGCATTTTTAACTTCTAAACATGCTCCCCAAATATTATCTTAAATATTGTAAGTGCTACATTACCTATTTACATTTTCACATAAACACAGACCCTAGTGACTCTGCGGTGCAAAGCTGTGTTTTCAGAGCACTGCCGACCCCAGTGACGAGCTCCCCCCAGTAATGCAGAGCTGCATGTTAAATAAATGGACAGGCCTCACAGGGAGTAAACCAATTTTTGAAACAAGAAAATCCATGTTCCTCTTTTTTCCTACAGTGCTATTTAAGTTAAAATTAGTTCTTTATTCTTTGAAAACTTCCACATCACAGAACAGATATGGATATCTTGCTTAAAACACAAAATGAAATATAAAACTTCAAGAGACACAGGCCAAGGCATATAAAAAAGATACCTTACGCACTTAAAACGCATTTCCATAAAAATCATTCTACTACTTGAAAAGCTATCTGACTGGTTCTGTGCAATAGCTGCAAACCCATACCACATCAACAGTCACTTTTCCTTACATTTAATTGTAAATCTATTTGAAAAAAATTCTGGAAAACTCCTCTCCACTTCTCCAATGCGAAGTGTGACAGTAATCCGCACAAACCCGCCAATCCCCAGGGCACCTGTACCTTCCGCCCAGCACACCGGGAATGGGCTGCAGCCGCCCCTCTCCATAGAGACAGCGGCCGGGCTCTGGGCCGCGCGGCCTGCCCGGTCCAGCAACATCAACACAGCGCTACAGGGGCCGAGCCAGGGGCCCGCACACCGTGTCCCGGGCCTCACTCCCACAGGGGCTGCCTCCTTCCATCCACGCGCGAGACCGAGCCTCCCCTGCACTGCTTCTGGGGAGCGGAGGCGAAACTTGGGAGGTGCTCCTCTACTGTTTGCAGCAGCGTGAAGAAGGCCTCTCAGTTACAGAATCTTCTCCCGCTTCCACAACCTGAAACACAGACCGTCCTGGCCGGATTGAGCCACCGAGCAGAATGGAACCGGCTGGTAACGTGACCCGCGGCGCTGTGTTCCTAGATTCACTCTGGGGAGGAGGGCGGGGAGGAGAGAGGAGAGAAAGAGGGCAGGCAGCCAGCCCCCGGCTAACATGCTAATCGACCCCCCCCCAACCCCATTCCCATGTCCAGGGGACCTGTCTACCTAACCGCCAGGGGCCAGGGACTTCAGCCCCAGGGGCTGCAGGCCCACCGGACCGAAACACCCTGTCTGCCCGCCACGGGGACCCTTCCGTCTCATAGGAATGCCTTTAGCACTTTCCAGCCACATTCTGACCTTATGGTTAAAATGATGGCCTTGATGAAATAAGAATCATTTTGAGAAAAAAATAAAAAATCCTCATCAACATTAAAAACAAGTCTGTAAAAGACTTGTCCATAGGAACTTAAATATTTTTGAAGTAAAATGTTTCCAGATTGACACTTTCATAGTAAGTGTGTAATGTATAACATTATGTAGAAAACACGAAGAACAAGAATTTGAGGTTGCCAAATCATTTTAAAATTAGCTTGAGGAGTATTGAGGGATCCAAATGCATGACCTGTTTTCTTAGGCTCAAAATGTAAGACACTCATGCCGAAGAAGCAGGAGAGAAAACTATCTGTACCAGCAACATTTCTGAAAGGCAGAACTACTCACTCTTCCTTTCAAACCAAGAGACAGTCCAGGTCACCGTACTGCCATTTGGGCTGCAGGACCATGACTGTTAGTGACGAGGCCCCTGGAGCCCCTGCTGTCTGAGCGTCGGCCTCCAAACAGACGGGCCACTTAGTGGGCGGCCAGTGCCACCCACACTGACAAACACCAAGTGATTTCCCTGACTATGACACGGCCAGGACCTCACGGACTCATGAGCTGCCGCGCACAAGGGGCCTGTCCGTGTCCGGCGACTCCTGGGCCACCTGCTTCATTCCCAAGAGGCCACTCTTGGCGAAGCTTTGTCTCCAGGCTGTATGTGTGGGCTCCCGACAGCAGCCAGGCTCCAGTGACCTTGTGCGTGCCCCAGTGAAAACACATTCTTCACTGGGTTGAGCTCTGACCCCGGGAAACACCGGGAAGAACAGGGGCTCCAGGAAAACACAGGCCAGCAAGCTAGAAAAAGCACCGAGGAAACAAGCGGACAATCTGAACACAAGGACACTGCTCCCTTCCACCGCTACCAAGGACAGCCGGGACATCAAGGTCTACTGCCACCTGCCAAACACCCACGCAAGTCCGACGTCTGACTCAGCCTGAGGAGGGCTTGGGGTTGCACCTGAACCGTCGACTGCGGCTGTGCAGGCAACCCAAGCCCACTGCGAGGCTCTCTTGGAACGCGGGACTCTCGCAAGATAAAAGGAAAAGCTGCCTCTACTAGCCCGCTCGGCATTCCCCACACTGAATACCAGTGACGCCTAATTTCCACACCTCCGAGCAGGAGCAGGGCTGGTGCATCTCTGAGACACGTGCAGACAGCCATCCCACAGGAAGAAGTCGCTGAGCCTGTCCATACCTGGAAGCCAGGGGTCTCCACACCCCCCACAAAAGGGAAATGAGCCAGACTGAATGGGTGCGGCGCAGTGTGAATCAAAATTGTACCTATTTTTTTGGTCAGATCAACAGAAAGCACATTCTGTGGTGCTCTGCAAAGTCTGGGCGGTCGGTCTCCGGGTGCCTAGAGAGAGGACAGGAGAAAACCGCTGCACGCGGCCCTCACACGGACACTGGCCGAGGACCGTTTCCCACAGCTTCTCCGCACAGGAGGCGGGAGCTGAGGTCCAGGTTCAGAAACTGTCGGGAGGTTACTTTTCATCCAGCTTAAATGAAAAAAAAGCCCTGCAATGTATAAAGAGATGCCACTTTCCTTGTCCAAATACACTGGCTGAGGCCTGATAACACAGGACAAGCCGAGGAACTCAAAGAAGTCTCGGCCTGACTTCATGTTATAAGATACAGGGGTTCCTGTTCGTATTAATCAAAATAACACAAACATCAAAAGACATTCAAGTAGTTAGTCATTTTAATGTTCACGCTGCTCAAGTCAACTTTGGAACTTTATTTTATTGAGTATCCATCTACACACCCAACTTTCTTTAGCATTTCATCAGCGTTCATTTTCTTTTAACCCGATGAATCCAATTTAACCATGGTGGGGTCACCATGGATACATAGTAACAGTCCCAAAAGACAGCGGAGGACCCCTGGGCTGCGGTCCTCCGGAGGCCGCCGCAGCAGGAGGGCTTGCTGGTGTGAGGAGGACCCCTGGTGGTGAACGTGAATGCCTTCCACACCTACGCTTCTCAGCTATGGAGGGTGAAAATTCAACACTACACACTTTAAACTATCCCTCATTATGCCTTAAAAAAGCAAACTGTTCCTACAGTTTGACTCTGTATTTTGTTTTCGAGAAACAGCAGTGGCACCCAGCGTAGGTCTGCGCCTCGCTCTGGTCACGCTGAGTGGGAGACACGGTGACTTTGCTTTGCAAACGCAGCCATGTGGCAGCCGGTCTTCTTTGTCAGTCCCCCTCCCTGGCGCTGTGGCTCTGTCACGCTGGTGTGGACAGACACCGCCCCAATGTGGCAAGAGATGCACACGCGTTTCCATCACGTTGAAACCAACCTCGCACCTGTGTGGGTGATCACTGTCTCAAAAACAAAACAGAATAGAATAGAACGCGTGCTGGCAAGGATGTGAAGAAACTGCAACTTTGTGCACAGCCGGCGGGAATGCAAAACGGTCGAAAACAGCCTGTGGGTCCCTCAGAAAACCACGAGAGAATGACCACGTGACCCAGCAGCGCCACGTCTGGGGAGACGGCCAGCAGGATGGCAAGCAGGGCCTCGAGGAGCTGTGCGCAACCGCGTCCACAGCAACGTGGGTCTCAACAGGCGAGAGGAGCCGACAGAGGGACAGGTGCACAGAACACGGGCCACACGCACAGCGGGGCGCTGCTCAGCCTTCGCGAGGAAGGGGTCAGGGTCTGGGACACATGCTACGGCACGGGTGCAGCCTGAGGATGTCATGGCAAGCGAACTGGGCCAGCGGCAAACACACAGATACTGGGTGGGGAGCATGGAACAGCCTGGCTCACAGGGTCAGGAAGAAAAGGGCCAGCGGGACCGCGGGGTGGGGGTGTGGCTGTTCATGGCTGCGGGGTTGCGCAGTTGCGAGAGACGACATTCTGGGTGGGAGTGCGGTTACCACCCTGAACTGTCCATGAAAACAGTTAAGGCGGTAAATTTTATGTTATGTGCTTTTTATCAGAATAAAAAACTTAAAATGTTAAAGCCAGTTTTAAAAGAATGAATCTCATTTATATTCTACACAACAACCTGCAAATATGATAGATATAATTATGATTATGTCTATTTGTGTAGTTGAGGAAAAAAACCTTGAAATGTTCGGAGTGCACCCAAAGTGCAGGTGGAGGGAAGAGAAAGCCAGCAACTGGCCATGGACTGGTCCAGCCCAGCACTGCACATGGGACCGCTAAGTGGCTTTTCAAACAAAATTCATTCCACACTCCGAGGCAATGACTAAAGTCGCCATTCTCAGGCCAGAGGACACACGGCTCACACGGCGAAGGGACGTAGGGCACAACCAGATGCTGACTAGGCAGAGCTGCCCGCGGCTCCAAAGCCCGGGGCGTGCCGCGTCCACCACCACAGCCCTGAGCGCCCAGCACCGTCCATCAGCCTCGTTCCCACCATCCCGAGTCCCACCTTGGCTACCTCCTAGACATGTGACCATGGGTACTTCTTTTTAAAAAAGATTTTATTTATTGACTTTTAGAGAGAGGAGAAAGGAGAGAGAAAAAGAGGGAGAGAAACATCCACGTGAGAGAGATCCATGGATCGGCCGCCTGTCACACACCCCTAACCGGGGCCCCAGCCCACAGCCTAGCCATGTGCTCCGACTAGGAATTGAACCAGCAACCTTCTGGCTCACAGGCCTCTGCTCAGTCCAGCAAGCCACACTGGCCAAGGCATGGGCACTTTTTTTTAACCTCGTACCTTAACCTGGTTTTCTCATCAGTTAAATAAAGTTAAAAATAGCATCTGCACCCTGGCTGGTGTAGTTCAGTGGAATGAGCACCAGCCCATGAACCAAAAGATCATTGGTTCGATTCCCAGTCAGGGCACATGCCTGGGTTACACGCCAGGTCCCCAGTAGGGAGCACACAAGAGGCAACCACACATTGATGTTTCTCTCCCTCCCTTCTCCTCTGTAAAAATAAATAAATAAAATCTTTAAAATAATAGCACCTGCCTTCACCGTGGTCATGAGAATTAAACCTTACAGACAGAGGGCCTTTGCAAGCACCGGCTCACAACGCAGGCCCTGGAGTGGCTCTCAGCAGGCACCCGCCACGAATCAGCACTGAAACCCCCAAACCCCTGGGGCAGAGCCCCAGCCCTAAGGAGCTCAGAGCCCGGAGAAGGCCAGTGGGCAGTCCCGCACCCATGGCTCCAGCTGCTGCGGGTCTAAGAAGCTCCAATGAACCCGCTAGGGGTGAGGCCGAGTGAGCCTCAGCCGACGCACAGGCTGGCCTGCAACACTGGAGCCTGGGAGCTCATTAATGAAAAGGAAACACAGAATACTTAAAAAGGAAGGCAACCCCATCTTACAGTGCAAGGATCTTCTTCAAGATGCATAGTTTAGCCCGGCTGGTGTGGCTCAGTGGATTGAGCGCGGGCTGGGAACCAGGCGGTCCCGGTTCGATTCCCAGTCGGGGCACATGCCTAGGTTGCAGGCCAGGTCCCCGTGAGGGCCATGTGAGAGGCAACCATACATTGCTCTTTCTCCCTTCCTTCTCCTCTCTCTAAAAATAAAATAAATAAATAAAATTTAAATATGCCCAGTTCCCTGGATCATGTGTTGGTATGGATAAAATCAGGTTAGCATATTTATATTAAAAAAAAAAAAAAAAGATGCATAGTTTAAGGGATAAAAAGGTCCAGAGGTCATGCAGAGGGTCCTGTGTTGGCACAAGTGAAAGCGTGCCTTGCTGTGCACGGCGCCTCCGGGGGTTCCCGTGGCCACCGGGAGCAGCAATCGCGGGAAGCACACGGGGTCAGACAGGGAGGGGTTTCATTCACTGTGCGTTCACGTGCACTTTGTGCCCTGAATATTTCCTGTTCGAAATAATAAATGGACACAGAGTGACCGTTTTACAGACATGACATCTAGTGACGGCCCCAACACTTCCCAAGCAAACGCCCTTTCTAAGTAACACACGGGCCAGGCAGCACCCCCACGGAAATCTGGAAAACGTGTACAGCAAACGATAACGGAAATGGAACAGCCAAACCTTCGGGGTGCAGCCAAGAGTACCTAGAGGGAAATTTGTAACTTCGGGCGCAGACATTTAAACAGTAAAAACGTGATGGTTTTACTTTAAGAAACAGAAAACCATGAGCAAAGGAAACCCACAGGCAGCGGAGTAAAGCCCGACGCCAGCAGCAGTGCCGCACGGGGAGCGGCGGGGGGGTGACACCGGCCCTGCCTGCCTCCACTTTTGGTATCAAGTTTATCGTGTATTTTTGGCATTTTTTTATTTTCAAAAATGCTGCAGTAAACGATCGCTTATCTCGATAAGTGAGTGTTCTGGAGCCCCTGCCACATGCCTCCCAGCATCTTGGCCCTGCCCCGACATATCCACTCCCACACCCCGCTCTCTCCCACTGGCCTGTCCCCCCGCCGCCGGCTGCCCACACCAGGGCATTTTACCTAGGGGGTTTGTGAAACCAGAAACATTTCTATCCAAAGCATGCTAAATACAACCACTCAATTTTAAAAGTTCCCTTCTGGGAACAATAAAAACACTTAATGCCTCTTTTTCCAAGACCAGAACCCCAGTGACTAAACTGTCAAAGCGTCACCCATTTTACCTGAAAGAGCTGCGGTGCATTTTTTTCCACTGGACCAGCCAACTCCTAAATTCATAAATGTCTGAACTTTAATGAAGGAGGCAAACCCTGAAATAACACCCTCTCTTACCTCATCCACCTGGCTGGGTTGTCAGCACCTTGGAACGCCTGAGCACCCAGACGGTGGGAAAGGGGACGACGGCGACCACACGCTTGGGCCCAGGTCACGGAGAGCAGTGGTCCTCGTCTCACTCCTTTCTCGCAATTCCATCCCTTGCCGCACAATCCAGATGGGGGGGCGGAGAGGGGGGCCTTCTCGCCACACTCCCAGCACTGCTCAGGACGCCACCAAGGTGTCTCCACGTCACTAAACCAAAGGGTAAGGTGCGCACCTTATGCTTCCAGCCCTGGGGCAGAGCCGACCTTGCCCCGTCCTGGGAACTTCCTCCCCTCCTCCGCCAGAGGCCGGTGCCTCTGGCTTTCCTGCCACCTGCCTGCTCCTGTGCCGCCCGCTCCACCCCGACCACTTGGTGACAGGGTGGCCAATGGCTCAGGCACGTGCAGGCTCAGGAAGACAAGCACACTGCCGCAGCAACCACAGCAGCCCTTGGTCCTCCTTTCCACTTGCAGCTCAGACTTCTCTTCCAACCTCCCAGCTCCTCTTTCCCGCAGCCTCGGGGCCCTCCTAGACAACTCCAACCTAAATACGCCTAAAAGTGGCTTCCTAGCTGCCCCTAAACCACGCCTACCCACAGCCTCCATCCCTCTCACTGCCCAGCCCGCCTGGCCTTCGAGACACCTCCCCTCCTCCCTTCCTCCTCGCACCCCCCATCCCGTCTGGTCCCATTGGCTCTACCTCCAAAACACACGCAGGACCCAGCGATGTCCCCCTCTAGTGTCACTGCCCTAGTCCAAGCCGCCACAGCTGCCCACCCGGTGATGGGCAGGCCTCGTTCCACTGCGCAGTGACAGTAGGAGAAATTCGGTGTGCCTCTGTTAATACTGCCTCTCCATGAAACTTCTGTGTGCTACGAAGGCAAACTGCTTCCCACAGCTAAAGCTGCTATTACTTTAAGTTACACCAGAGAGTCTCCCTCTCGTGTGTTTGGATCTACAAAGAAAACTAGAACTAGGAAAAGTAAGAAAAGAGAACATACTTTGTGGTGAGCATCAAACAGTCCTTTGTTTAGCATTTAATGGAAACTACCTGTGGCTTAAGAAGGAAAGATGCAGGGATGAAATAAAATCTTTGCCCACAGAGACTCTCAGAAACAGACTCACCCGAAACAATGAACCGCACTGCCGTGGAAAGAAATGCACCCTGCGGACTGGGAGGGGGAGGTCAACAGGGCGGGGACCTCCTCCCCAACCGGACCACGGGCACACCGAGCGCGCGGCCCTGCAGCCGGCGAAGAGCAGGGGAATTGGAAAAACAGCAGCCACGCTTCCAGGCCTTGCTAGGAAATTGAAGCGGCATGACATAATTTCCTCTCCCTAGTACCTAACCTCTGTAGAAATAGAAGTGGGTTTGGGGGAGAGAGGAGAACAAAGGAGGAAAGTAAACTGACCCTCAGAAGGAAATGAAATAATGATATAACAGCCCAAGGCCTCGGCCCTTGGACATGTAAGACAAAGACACTACCAAAGTCAAGTTCGACGTAATTATAAATCATCATGAATTCTGAGTCCATGAAGTCCACGTTCATAAGGTCTTTACCATAACAACATAGCAGTAAAATAAAATGTTTACCAATGCCAACACCCCCAAAGAGACTTATGGACCTTCGATCGACTACCTGTCCTCAGCGTACCACTAACCCACCAGAAAGCAGTCTGGAATCAGACACACCAGGACAGAATCTCCATTCCACAGCTTCCCAACTGTGAGTACAAAACAAGCTCCAAAGTTACAAATTAACAAATTACAAATAATTCCATCCCTCCAGAGCTCAGGCTTCCTCTCCTTAAAATGGGAGAGATACCGTGGAACCGTCCCTGCGGACGGCTGTGAGCGCTGAGCACACAACACCCGTCTCGGAGCATCTCCCCCGCATCCTGGGAGCCCCCCCGAACAATGTCCTCTGTGCGAGGAGAAAGTTGGGTCTGGGTGTCAGCAGGGAGTTCGTCGGGCAAGCCCACATCTGCATCCCACGCCCACAAGAACGCACTACCAGCCACAGGAACATACGCTGAAGCCGCACAAAGCCTGACCCCGCGCTTCACCACCTTAGCAACCTTGAACCTGCCCGTGATTTGGTTACGCAGACGTGAACTGGGGAGAAGAGTAACCCTACGCCTGGGGTTACTGTGGCGGCTCACTCAGGCCCCGGGCATGCACTATTATTGCTGGTGGCAGTGTTGTCACTCTCATTACAACACTGCCTGTCTCGGAAAGAACATGCGAGAAGCATCTCCACAAAAAAGACACCAAACAACTTATATTCCTTCCCTCGCCTACTCTGCAAAATCAGTGTTTTGTGTGTTTCTACTGTGTGTCAAAGTAACCTCAGCGCAGGTGAAAGAAAAATCAAACAAAACAAAAACCAAGAGCCAAGCATGGCAAGGGGATCACGCTCACAGTTCAGAAGGCCACAGCGACTCGGTGAAGACGTCCAACGAAGAAGGGCAGGAAACGCTAGTTTCTCTTTCCTCTTCCCATCGCAGCTGAAGGGAGCCTGACGAGAAAGACAACACGCACGTAAGCGGTCACCGTCCCCCGCGCTTCCACCCCTAGCCTGCCGTGCTGGCCCCTCCCAGGCTGGGCACTGTGTGGGGGAGGGGCAGGCGACGTCAAGTTCCTGCCTCAAACCCGCGTCCAAGTTAGGAAAGCGTGTGTGAAATAACTGAAAGCTCCTGGAACGCACCCATAATCACAAATTATATGGCACCAGAATATTACACATCTATTTCATTCCTCCCCACTAAAATTATACTACAGAGGTATTTCAAAAAATTTTTAAATGGCACAGAGTGAACTAAAAGGGAAAAGGAATGAAATTCTGGAAGGTGTGAGAAAAGCTTAGTTCTAACATGGAAGATGGAGACGAAAACAAGGGGGAAGAAAAGCAGGGGAAACCCTGGAGGAAACAGGAAGGATAAAAAGGCTGGAAGCATCGTGAGTGGCTCCCTGGGCCAAGAAAGCCGGGGCCTGCGCCAGCCTGCACACGGCGGAGCCCTAGGGGGCTCCCGGGCAGCACCAGTGCAGACGGCCGTGGGGGTGGCAGCTCCATGCAGTGTAGCTAGAACTCGAGGCTGTACCTCCGTGGGACTCTGCCTCACGTGGACAGAAGACTGAGGGTTGGTCCCTGGAAGAAGCAGGGTCTCTGGACTGAAGGCACCTGCCCGGCTACACAGAACAGAGGTGGATTCCATCTCTGCGTACACACCGCACAGAGAACCCTCCGGCTCCCCTCCGCCGACTCAGCCCCATCCTCCCACCCCCACACTCAATTCCCAGAATTCTGTGTCCAGCAGTCTGCAGTAAAGAAACTGGATGAATATTCTCAGGGAATCTGATCACCCAAGAAGAAATAAATGCCTAAATATACCAACGCTGGGGATTCCCCAACAAATGGCCCACCCAGAATATCCTGCTATAAAGTCAAAAGGCCCCACCCGAGTCAGAGTGGAGCAGGAAGGAGGGGAGAAGGGAAGGAAGGAGAGAGGGAGAGGGGGGAGGAAAGGAAGTTGAAACAGAAATTATACAAACTATCAATAACCTAGAGGTACAAAGACACTGCCTCGATAAACAAAATAGGAGGCCCTTTTAAAAGAACAACAGAAGAGCTCTTGGAAATTAAAGACCCTGAAAACAGAAATAAAAAACTAAAGAAGTTTAGCCCAGCTGGTGTAGCTCAGTGGATTGAGCTTGTGCTGGGAACCAGAGGGTCCCGGTTCGATTCCCAGTTGGGGCACATGCCTGGGTTGTGGGCCAGGTCCCCAGTGAGGGCCCTGTGAGAGGCAACCACACATTGCTCCTTCTCCCTCCCTTCTCCTCTCTCTAAAAATAAATAAAATCTTTAAAAAAAAAACAAAACCTAAAGAAGTTTAAGTCAAAGGCATCTCCTGAAAACTGCATGAAAAAAAAAAGAAGAAGAAGTAAGGAGAAAAGAGAAAAGTATGAGAAAATTAAGCCATGCAGGAGCACAGGTTCTGGCTAACAGGACTTCCCGGAAGACAGAAGGAGAAAACAAAAGGGTGAAAACCTTCAACACAGTGACTCCAAAAGTGCTCCCAGGACGGCAGAGCACAGGCCAGCAGGACGGAGGGACCGGAGAACCGGCGTGCCAGTAAACACGAACAGACCCGCGGAGCGGCCCACCAGCCTGGCGTTCCAAGTCTCGGACACACTCGGAAACTTCTACAAGCCTCTAAAGCTGGGAAGGAAAAAAAACATTAGATACAAAGAATGAAAAATTAGAACCTCTGAATTCAAAACAGAACCATGGAAACAATATGGCGATGGAGCGAACCTTTGGTGTCAGGAAGGAAAATGAATGTCAATGTGGACTCTATACCCAGCCAAACTGTCCATCGCATCTTCAGCCCTGCAGGTCTCAGCCACTGTGCCTGCTAAGCGGCCTGCCTCAGAAGCCACTGGACAAAGCCTCCACCACAATGAGAACACAAGCCAAACACGGGGAGGACACGGGCCACAGCAAACCTGAGCACCATGGAGAGGAGAGAGGGAGGTTCTGGGACGGCGGCTGTGCACCAGAGAGGGGCGAGACCCAGCGGGAGCAGCCCCCCAGAGGCAGGTGGGGAGGCTGTCTCCACCGAGCGCCGAGGCACTGCGCCCTCTTTTCACAGTGGCGAGCATCCGGAGGACGCGTCCCAGTAAAACAAAGAAGCCTGCCCAGAAAGACGACGAGGAGAGAACAGAGACCTCCAGGAGACTGTCTCCCAGGAACAACAGCTGAAGGACAAACGCGTCTACGCGACTGACTTCACGGGGAACTTGCTACAGGCTACTGAAAAGCATGGGGAAAACAAGCAACAGGTACAAAAAGAACTAAGAAATGGGGACTACCCGTCACACTGCCCTGTGCGCATCCACCAGGGGACTCGCCAGACCGGCCGTACCGTGACCTTCTCTCTGCAAAGACCTGGTGGGGAGGGCCACATCTCGCCTAGCCACCACTTTTCGGAACACGTGTGATGCCTGCCAGGATGCTGTGCACGAAAGCAGAGGCTTTTCTGCCACTTACTCACACACTGGGTGCCCACTATACATACCTGGCATTCTTCTAGGGAACTAGAATTCAAACACTCACAGACCTTGCTTGCTCTTAAGGAGTTTTAAACTATTTTTTTACTCCGGAGAAAGCAAATATGTATTCCATACCCTCATTCCCCCCAAAAGATAAGAAGCTCACCAATGGCCTACAGAACTTCAATGGTCCAGCTGTCCACTAGTGAATACGGACCCCAAGACACGAGGACGCAGTTTTGCTATTACGTTCCTTGTGCTGTATGGAAAGTACCAGCCTGGGCATTAAGAAACTTGGCCTCTAGTACTTGGGCCTTATTGGCCAAGCGCAGTCTAACTCGCCAGCCCGACTTCTCTCGCCATTGTCTCCCGTGAATGCTACACTCCAGCAAAATTAAACTACTGCCAATTTGTGGAACTTGGGCTGTCCCACCCCCTGGATCTTCCACCTCTGGCTGAGCTTGAGAGCTGGGCCCCTCCCTCCAGGCGAGATGCCGCTCTCCTGCATTCCCGCAGCATTACTGCCCATAACAGAGCCAGTGATGGAGGGACCGACACGAGCCGTGCTTGTCCCAGGACAGGAACACACAGCAGTGACAAGGAGAGACACAGCCCCGCTCCAGAGGCTCCGGCATTTCTGCTTCCTGTCTAACACGCACTAAAGCAGGCGTTAAAGCTGGCTGATCCGTTCCTTCCTGTACCCACATGACAAGCCTCTAGGGACAATGACAGCCTCTTTTAGCTCTGCAACCTCAGGACCTGCCAGATCAATAATTTAGGCAAAATTAAATACAACTGAAGTGAAATAAATACAAGAGAACTAAAAGCGCCCGCTGGTTGCGGTCAGTGGGTAATACTTGCTGCTCAGAGGCCCTCTGACTTTTTGTTTTGGCCTCTTTTCTGTTGCAAGTTTACACCTGAAAACGTCATTCACTAAAATCTCGACAGTCCCTTGCACCTGGCTTTCTTCTTCCTGCTAAGTGGAAGGCAGAAGGTCCCAGACCCTCCCAGATCCGGCTCACATCGATCACCGCATCCCTCCGCATGCACTCTATCAAACCCCCACCGCCCACAGTCAGTAACCATGGACTTGATGCTGGATGAGGAACCAGTGAATGAGCGAATGGATACACTGGCTTTGGGTGCTTCTATTTCTTATCTTTTTTTTTTTTTAAGATTTTTTTTTATTTTTAATTTAGAGAGAGGGGAAGGAGGGAGAAAGAGAGGGAGAGAAATAGCAATGTATGGTTGTCTCTCACATGGCCCTCACGGGGACCTGGCCTGCAACCCAGGCATGTGCCCTGACTGGGAATCGAACCGGGACCACTTGGTTCCCAGCCCGCGCTCAATCCACTGAGCTACACCAGCCAGGGCTTTTATTTCTTATCTTAAGGAGAATTCAAGCAAGAAACATTCCACTTTGTCAACACTAGGCCCACCGCTTGCTTGCTTGCTACTTTAGCAGCAGCCAATACATGCTGCACTCAACCCTATTTAGCCCAGGATTTATTCTGTCATTTTCAGAATATGAATCTACATATTTTAACTACGGAATTAATCAAATTCAAATACAAACATTTGAACTAGTTCAAATAAGGCAGAAAACTGGATATTTCCCAAAATGTACACTTAAAATGCTTAAAATACCTTGTTGCAAATGGATACAGAGAAACCAAACTTGGCTCGTCACACGGCGGAGCACATCGCCGGCTCCCTGACGCCGTGTCGGATGGGCTCTCGACCTGCGGGCAGGAACTGCACGCTGGGATGACGGTCCGAGCCCTCGCCCTGCCTCACAGGGAACCAGAACTTCCCATCGCCGCCCACTCCGAGTCTGCGCGCACCAAGGTGAATTACTGTCCGTATTTCCCCGCCTGCTCGCAGGGTTCTCACTTTGATGCACAACCCCGCCTGGCCTGCTTTCTCTCAGCCACCGCTCCCTCCGAACGCGGTCCTCCACCCCGAGCACGCTGGGCTTACAGGGTGTGGCACCTCGTGGGGCATGGCGCTCTCCTGAAGCCTATGAGCTTGAGCTCCGTAACTGGTTACGATTCCTGTCCCTTTGTCACATACAAGGAAATGGAATTTTAAAGAAATTTAGAAATTTTCCAAGGTCACAGCACACAGGGAGAGATCAGGGATTCAAACACTGGCTTATCAGCACTCTTGAAACCATGCTGCTATCCTGGCTTCCCCGATGAGCCAGAGTATCGTTAAAACAGTGAACACAGCCTGGGCTTTCCGAAGCCAGCACGACAGGAAAACTCCTCCCAAAGCTGAGTAACACTCCACAGGACGCACTGACACGTTCTAAGACATCGGCTGGAATTAGCAGGTCGGCTGAGTCCCTGAACAAGAAATGGTCGGCTGGATGCTGTCTGCTAAGTGAGGCCCACACCCACCACTTCTTACCCTCAGCATCCGAACGACTCATCTGTGCACGTCCCCAATGTTCAAACACACGGCCGCTTCCGCAGGCTTCCCTCCTCCGCACCCACGCTTCGGCCTGTGTTCTGGAAGAGCGCAGGTCCCAAGTAACTTTCTGAAAAACCAAAACTCTATGAAGGCCGTAAACAGGATTATGAAAATCATCTGGGCCAAAAAAAGCTGCTTTATGTTTCAAAATAATTTTCTAGCCAAAACACTCTAACCCGAGGCTGTGGAGCTGCTCCCAGACGGGGAGACCACATCTTGTCATCCCCCCCCCCCAACAGGGTCTGCCACCCTCTGGCACTGAACAGCTGACTGCATGACTATGTAAAGAGAAAAGAGGTATAATTACTCAATTCTGAAAAACCAACATTAACAATAATAATAAATCTCCTGAACTGCTTTCCGGTT
The DNA here is from genome assembly GCA_004026765.1 of Micronycteris hirsuta. Taxonomy (NCBI): domain Eukaryota; kingdom Metazoa; phylum Chordata; class Mammalia; order Chiroptera; family Phyllostomidae; genus Micronycteris; species Micronycteris hirsuta. The sequence goes on along the minus strand of PVJI01001957.1, from coordinate 1,387 downwards.
CTTAGATGACCTGATCAAACTAAACCAGGGAATGATCAAAGTGAGCCCTTCCCTTCCCACAGGTGAAATAACTACATTGTCAGAAACTGTACTTGCTGAATACCAAGTGACTCTTCCCTAACAAGATGTCAGTTATCTACACGACTAGCCATGCACTGAGAACTACGTCACATCGCATTCACAGAAGCGTGAGAATAACCTCTGCTTAACAGACGACTGAACGGATCCAGAGCGCACAGACCGGCCAACGCCGCCGCGGCCAGGGACCGGGTCCGAGCGTCAGAGCCTGCCCTGTTCCGCACGGCAAATAACAGCCCCAGAAAATTCCACTCTGCGAAAGTCTTCAAAACGTTACAGAAACAAGCTTCTAAAAACGTTTAACAGGCGCAGTTAGCAGTCAAGACCAGGCACATCTTCAACCGTAGTCAAAAGAACCAGTGGCTCTCGTGGCCTATCACAGGCGATTTTGTGTCCCTGAGACAGATGCCAAAAGAAGGACCTAGGAAGCAAATTCACGAATGACAAGGAGCATCTCCCACAGGGACTGGGAGAGACAACTGATCCAGGGACAGCGAGGCAGCCAGGCGCCTGTCACCTGTGCCGGGAAGGGGTCTGTGCCCAGAAGGGCCCTGGGGCCGGGGGAAGAGGAGGATGCGCACCCTCCACCCTGTCGCTCGGAGATGGCGACCAGAGAGCCTACTGAGAGGACAGCCGGAGCTCCGCAGTGGCTCTGGGGAGTAAGTGGCAGCGGGGGCCTGGGAAAGAAGGCTGGGATTCAAACCCCCACGTCAGCACCTCAAACACGGCCGAGTGTCCCAACACGCTATCTGGGCACACAGGAGAGGAGATCGAGAGAAGCCAACACCGAGATGAGACCGATGTCAGAATCAGCCCACAAACAACCCTACAAAGCAGCACACACCCAATACACTCGATCTCCTAAATTCTTCTCTTCCCCTCACCTGTCAGCCCACTGGTTTTGACCCCTGCCACCCCGGAAACCTCTCTATCCAAGATGACCAATAGTCTCCAGACCACTCGATCCAATGGTCAGGACTCTGGTTTCGCTTGTCCTTTCAGCAGCCGCCGCGAGACTGAGCCCCCCGCCCCTTCTCTGGGTTTCCGGGATGCCTTCTCTGGCTCCCTCCTGCCTCCAGGAGCCGCCCCTTCCCCTCTCAAACCCAGCAGCCCTGGAGGCCCCAGCCCCATCCTTCCTCCTCACTCTAAACACTGTCTCTGTGCTAACAACTTAAAACCCTCTCTAGTTGAGACCCTGGCCTGGCTGTCCCGTCGGACTGACTGCTGTCAACTGTGCCTCCCAGCCACCACCTGCCACACCTCCTGTGCATCATAGAGAAGGAGCCACAACTCCATTTCCCAAAGACCC